>LPNX010936276.1:160902-178883 GCA_001517045.1 Pseudotsuga menziesii | reverse complement strand
GCAGCTCTCTGCAGTCTTCCATGCTTCCCGGTACTGACCATGGGTACTATGCACCGCTTCTCTTTCTGTCCTTCGCCTTCAATGCTTGAGCCTCATTGCTCCTTCTCCTTTATGAGGGTCGCTGAGCCCTCCTGTCTTCCACCGCTGCCTTCAATGCAGTGGTTAAGCTTTCTTCTCTCGGCCGCTCTGGTACCGTTGCCTTCTTGACTTTTCTATCCCAAAATTCATAGTTTCCATCTCTGCTCTCCAGCTGGAAACGTGCTACACCGTCGTAGCTCTGCCCTGTCCTTTTTCCGCTAAACTTCTCTCTTTCCGCCAAAATTAGCAGCTTCTTCTGTAGCTGCGGGGTCCTGCTCCAACACACATTACCCCCTATATTGTGGCTCATTACATATTATTCATGTCATATTGAGTCTATTAGAGGTAATTATCATTAGTATTATTATATTAGTAATGTCCTTTTGGTTCCATTAGTTGTAATTGTCTTCTTTGTCTCATATATATAGGAAGGATAACTTTTCATTTGGAAGATCTTGCCTTGTCTTGTCTTGTGTACTCAATACATTGTATAAGGAGGTTCCACCCTCGAAGAGGTTATCTATTCATCTCTTTTATTCATTATTGAGGCACGGATTACTCATTTTTGTCTATTTGTGATCTTTTTATTCTCTTATGGGGAATTTGTTGTTGAACATTTGGTATTAGAGCTTGGACGCTTCCAAAATGAGTCATCTTGGAAATTTTGATATAAAATTTTTTCTACAAAGTTTCAAATAACGAAACTTGTAGGAGACACTAATGACATAGCAAATTGTTTGTGGTCCAAGTTTCATATCCTGATTCATTACATATTTGGATATATACTCTTTGGAAGTTAGGGTTTCTAACTAATCTAGAAACTAGTCTAAAAAAAGTGTTATGGGAAAAATGCTAATTGGAGCATGCAAGATCCAAATTGAGTGAGTCCTATTACATCGGAAAAAAACCAAACCACACTATCTTAGACACAAATTTTAGAATCATAATAGAAAAATTGGACACGTGGAAGGCAATGCTCTTGCTCTTCTGGAAAGGCCAAAAACAACGAGTGTTGGGAAAATTATCACTTTTTTTTGGCCCATCGAAATTCAAGGAAACCTATGACATTGGAAAGAGGACATATTAGGACACTACAAACTAATATTTCAGGCTCGGAGGGGCCGAAATTTAAGGGCTACCTCACTTGGAAGGCCATGCAACAAATTGGTCTTCAAATCAAGGTTTAAAAAAGGTACACCATTTTAAATTTGAAATTTTTTTAGTAGAAGGATCTATTTAAGGTGAACCCAAGGTGTGATATCTATTTATTGTCCAAAATGCCACCAAAAGGAAGTGGAAGAAATAAAACTCCACTCAAACCATTTGAGTATTCATCCCTAACCTGCGATGAAAATGAAGACCTATATTTTTCGAGTATCCAAGTTGGAAGATTTGATTAAAGGGTTTGTGAAAATGATTGATCTAGTTAATATGGAGAATAAGATGGGACATATGATGGATGAAAGGATGTGGCAATTGGAGAAAAAATCAAAGGAAAATATGGGAAGGATTACTAATATCATACATAACCTAGAGGACAAGTTTTGCTAAAGGAGAGTAATGGGCCCAATTAAGGGAAGACAAAGATAGTGTCCATGTTGAGAAACCATACCTTAATAAGAATATTACAAGAGAGTTTTATTCTAATAATGGAAGTATTTAGCAATGGCCCCAAAGGGGTATCCAAATCCCCAATATTTACATGAGGAAGTGTTGGATCAGGGTCCCGCAGCTACAGAAGAAGCTGCTAGTTTTGGCGGAAAGATAAGTTTTGGCGGAAAGAAGTTAAGACAGAGCTACGACGCCGTAGCACGTTTCCAGCTGGAGAGCAAAGCCGGAAACCATGACTTTTAAGATAGAAAAGTCAAGAAGGCAAGGGTACCTGAGCGGCCAAGAAGAGAGAGCTCAACCACTGCATTGAAGGCAGCGGCGGAAGACAGGAGGGCTCAGCGACCCTCATAAAGGAGAACGAGCAACGAGGCTGAAGCATTAAAGGCGAAGGACAGAAAAGCGAAGCGGTGCATAGTACCCATGATCAATGTCGGGAAGCATGGAAGACTGCAGAGAGCTGTGGTGTGACGGAAAGCGGCTACCTCAAGTACAGATATGGCCGACTGTCACTAGTTAGGTTTTGGGTTACTGTTGGGATAGGCCCACAGTGTTGTAATGGCAAGACCTTCGGGCTGCCTATAAAAGAATATATTTTGTATTGTAAAGGGGTTGGCGGGTTGAAGAGCTAGCTAGTCATTTTGTTAGTTAAGTAGTTGGTTCATTCAGTCGATAGTAGTGTTTTTGCAGACTATTAGACTGTTGTAAAAGCCTAGCTCTGGTTCTGTTATTAGCGATAGAAATCTTACGGAAACCAGTAGCTGGCTCATAGAATATGTATGTAAAGATCCGCAGGGATCGACAGAGAGGGAAGAGTATATTGTAGGAGAGCAATATAGAAGAGAAGAGAGATCTAAGAGAGAAGATCTTAAGCTGCATATGCGGTGCAGCATAACTGTGTTTTACCTTCCCCTGAGCTATAATAAAAACACAGTTCTGTGGACGTAACTTCCATCCTGGAGGTGAACCACGTTAAAATCAGTGTTATGCGATTGGTTTATGTGTTATGTTTACTTATGCATTTCTCAGTCAGTTTATGGACTGTGTTTACAGTTTAATGAATGAATGTGTTAATCAGTTCACAGCAATAGAGAAGGATAAATATAGGTTAATGTCTTTGGCACACTGTTTATGGTTCATTTATGATTTGCGTAAAACAGTCTCTATTGCAGTGTCGAATAGCCTTGTATGTTAAGTCTTGCACGTCGACACGAGCAACGCTAAGTGCGCTAAACCACGGAGGTAGGATATCACAGAGAGGTGATACCGCACCGGCAGAGGAGCTGCGGTGCGCGATGCCGCAGGTGAAGGACTTAGCGTTGGGCAGGAACTGCATGTCGCACCGTGCACGGCGATGCGATAAGGTTGGAGATATCGCGAGTCTGAGAAAGTGTGCGCCGCAGGAAAGGATCGTGCGGTGGTATAAAGGAATATCTTGCGGCTAGAATAGCTGCGAGGCGAGGAAATCGCGCGACGTGAGCAAGAGATCACGCGACGCGCAGAGGAGAGACCGCAGCTAGGAGAGCTGCGAGCCACCAGTGGGATCGCCACAGAACCCAGTCCAAGACGCTTGAGTCCTTGGCCAACCCATTAGAGTCACTTCGTGTGAGACTTCAGGCCACTCTACCGTCTGTCGCCGAAAGGGCCAGTGATCTAGGGGTGTTGTTGGTTGATTATAGTAAACCCAGGTCTGCCCATAGTAGCCAACAAATGGTTCAGTTGCCGGTTTTGAACAACTGAGCGCTAATGTTCTGTTGGCATCCCACCAGAGAAGAGTTTCACCAGTGGCTGGATTCAAACCTAAGGGAGTTTGCCCAGAAAGAAAATCAGAGCCCTAAACTGAGCACAGAGGACTGGTTAGAAAAGCATATCGCTTCAGATATACACCCTATATTTTTTGTGACCTATGGAAACGAGCTTTTTGACTGGTTATCCAAGTTGAAAGATAGGAACATATTCAAGAAGAAAAGAAACATTGTCTGGAAACTGGAGCTGATTCAGACCGTGCAGAACCTCGACAATCCCATTACGAGAGCAGTAGACTTTTGGCTTGCGAGTGTGCTAGGAGGCTTTGTTACAGAAGATGAGCGGTACTTCTTCAAAGGATATCGTGGTAAGTACCTAAAGTCTCTAAACTTGTCCATTAAGATGCTGCTACATGAAAAAGGAGTAATGGACATGGTTTTAGATGAATAAGTAAATATAGTAATGTCACAAGAGTTTGAAAGTGATTTTGATGACATTGGACGCACACGTAGTGGCAAGAAATATAAAGTAACCTTCGACTCTCCTGTATTTGGAGATAGTTCAGACAATATTAGGCAACCGAGTCCTAGTACCACAGAAGAACAAAAGGGGGGTATCCCTTACCAGCCCTACACCCCACAGAAATAGACCGGGACTCAGAGTAATCCCGTAGGTACTCCATCCAGTAGCTCACAGACAGTACCTACTGCCGCTACATCACCTTCACCTACACCGCTGAGTAGTAGTAATCCAGTCAATCAGAACCCACCACAGAGAAATAGAATGGGAGATGATATGAAGCTACCTACCTTTAAGGGTACAGGAGTAGAGGACCCGGAACAACATTGGTTTCTATGTGAAGCCATGTGGACCATTAAAACAATCAACGACGATAACCTTAAACTTGTACAGTTGGTCACTACACTCAGAGATTGAGCTTTAACATGGTACATAAAGTATCCCACAGTACCCAAGACACTTGCCCAAGTCAAGAATGCCATGATTAAAGAGTTCAAGAAACCTAAGTCTGAATCTCAGTGCATTACAGAGCTCAAGGATATTAAGCAGCTACCATCAGAATCAGTATGGGACTTTGACTAGAAATTCAAAGCTCTTATAGACCAAGTAAGTTTTGAGTTTGCACCGGAGCAGCATAAGGAATGGTTTATTGCAGCGCTGCTCCCTCACATCAGAGTGCCATTAATGCAGCAGAAACTCCAGATGCAGGATGACACGTTGGAGATGGCGATGAAGCTAGAAGCTTCACCTTTAGCAGAAACCAGTGCAGGCATGACAACTCTACAGAACCAGTTGGCCAATCTCACGTTACAGATACACAAACTTAAGAAAGGAAAAGAGGTTATGCAAGACATATGGTGCTTACGATGTAGAGAACAGGGTCATACCAAAGACAACTGTCCAATCTTTGCAGAATATCTAGCGTCAGGGGCTCCTAACCCATTACCACGAACACAAGGGCCATGGTGTGAAATATGCAAAACACAAGGGCACCCACCTCAGCAATGCCCTTTTCTTCAGAAGTATGTACAGACACCTAAGAACCTATATTGTGTCTTCTGCAGCTCTGTCAGACATGATAAACAGAATTACCGAGCCTATGATCTCATGTTAGATAGAAAACATGACGTATACAGAGTCCAATCAGAAACACAGTGTCCAGCAGCAGGACCACAGCCTGATCCGACTTATGGTGGCCGGGGAGGAGGATTCAGAGGATGAGGCCATGGAGGAGGCTTTGCAAGAGGAGAGGGTTTTGGCCATGGTCACGGACCAATCACTTTTTATAACTGCGAAGTTGTAGGACACTATGCTAGGGACTATCAGAGCCCCACTACTACTTGTAATTACTGCAAATATTATGATCATACCATAGAGGAGTGTCCTACCTTGATAGCTAAGATCAAAGATACTAAGCCAGCGGTACACCAGAACATCCAGCTTATTGTTACTGAGCAGGCAGAGCCAGAACCAAGAGTCAATATTGTGACTCGTAGCGGTGCTTCCACTAGTGGGACATCGCAGGAGACCGGAAAAAACATAGGGGAGGAATGGGTGTGCAGAGCTCCTAGTAAAGCAATAGCACTCGACCTACAGAAGAATAAAGAGACATTTCATGAAGCCAAGGCTTCCTTCGATGAACCTACACAATCAGGATCGCAGGTACCGCCGTCTAGGGGCGTACCGCAGTAAGCACCTTGTGGCGACAGCCCAGAACAGATACCGCAGGCTACCACATCGGGAAGATGCGACGAGGATGAATCGACAGGAAGTATACAATCCTTCCTGCGCAGTTGTTTGAAGCTCTTAAGAAATGAAAAAGCTATCGGTGAGCTACAGCGCATCATAGATCATTGTCAGCAACCTTCTCTCTCGGGCAGTGCACACTGTGCT
This sequence comes from Pseudotsuga menziesii, assembly GCA_001517045.1. Taxonomy (NCBI): domain Eukaryota; kingdom Viridiplantae; phylum Streptophyta; class Pinopsida; order Pinales; family Pinaceae; genus Pseudotsuga; species Pseudotsuga menziesii. The sequence goes on along the minus strand of LPNX010936276.1, from coordinate 173,039 downwards.
GTTCATAATATTACAAGACATACAAGGACCGGAAGGGAGATGAAACTCACAGCACAGATTGGAGAGTTCGAAATGGATGAAGTCATCTTAGATCTGGGATCAGAGGTGAACGTTCTAACTAAGCAGACATGGGAACAGATGGGTAGCCCTCAGTTAGCCATATCGCCTATCCACCTGAGATTAGCTAATCAGCAGCGAGTATCACCATTGGGTCGACTGCCGCAGGTGCCAGTTGACATTGACGGAGTTCATACTTTTGCGGACTTCAAAGTTATAGAAATCATTGGCGACAGTCGACCGTATCCAGCACTATTAAGTATCGATTGGGCGATTGGTAGCAAGGATGTCATCGACCTAAAGAGAAGACAAATTACCTTTGAGGATGCACAAATCCGGGTCATCGCACCGCTGGATCCTTACCAAGGTCCTAGATATATTGAACCTATCCGAGCCGAGGAGGAGGCACATAACATGGATAGTCTCTACCAGATGACTGCAAACCAGAGTGACTACATCAATCCAACCGCAGAAGGGAACATTATTTGGCAATGCGACAGCTCATGCGCATCGGATTCCGATATTGGTCTAGAGAACTGGCATAACAAACTTTACGAAGTCTCAGCGCGTAGATGTGCTTTTATGAGTAAATCACTGTGATGGATTGGCGCAGAGATCACTGAGATTCCATCATATCATGGTCTAACAGATATTCAGGACTTCCTTGAGCAGTTTGAGCAACAAATTCCTTACGAGCAGAGAATCGTAGCTATGGACCTTGCAGTACGAGCCACACCTGCAAGATGGTGGTACGCACATAAAGAAAATATCGCATCATGGGATGATATTAAAATATTGATGGCGATCATATTTTCGGTCGACAAAGAGTATGTCCCGCAAAAGTACACAGGAGAAACTGACCCCAGAGCACACATTCAGACATGTGAACAGAACTGGTCGGACATTCCAGAGGATGATCACACATTGAACACAGTTCCAAGGAACTGGTACACAGAGACCGAGTTGCGCAAGGGGACAACCACATGGTCACTTATGACAGACAGTTTCCTACTTACCTTCGCGTTTGAATCTGAACATCCAAGTGTTGCTCAGGCCCTAGACATAATCAAGACCAGGATATTCGAGGACTGTACCATCTCAGTGTAGGCTCAACCTGAGTGGGCCATTCAGTTGCAAGACGCGCTTGAGTGCTATAACTTCGCAGCAAAGCCAGACAATGAAGATAAGGATGAGGATGAGGATCCTCGCAACACCAACATTCTGGAGTCAGAAGGGACTCGCGATGTTGGGGGACCACAGTTAGAGATTCCAGCAATCACCGAACCTATCAAGATTAAAAAGATCAATATTGGCACAGACGCAAAACCTAAGTTTGCCTCTATTGGAGACTATTGGAATGATGAAACAGTCGGACAGATTGCCAACTTGTTACATGACTATCAGGACCTATTTCCCACCAAGTTCACAGAGATGAAGGGAATAGTTGGAGACCTGGGAGTTATGAGGATACCATTGAAGGAGGATGCTAGACCAGTTAAGCAGCGCCCATATAGATTGAATCCGCGCTACAAAGAAAAAGTAAAGGATGAAATCTATAAGATGCTAGCAGCAGGCATCATTGAGCCGGTAGAAGAAAGCGAATGGGTTAGCCACATGGTCGTACAAGAAAAGAAAACAAAAGGAGACATCAAGATCTGTGTCGATCTGCACAAGCTCAACGATGCATCGCTTCACGATCCATTTCCAACACCGTTCACTGATAAGGTATTAGACAACGTGGGAGGACAGGAGGTCTACTCCTTCACTGATGGGTTTTCAGGCTACCATCAGATCAGAATACATCCAGAAGATCGGTCCAAGACCACCTTTGCAACAGAATGGGGCTCGTTCCAGTATACGGTAATGCCCTTTGGTCTTAAGAATGCACCAACTATATTTTCTAGAGTAGTCGTTGCTATATTTAAAGTATACATTCATAAATTCTTAGAAGTATATTTTGATGATTGGACTGTATTTGGACTAATTGACAAGCATATAGGAGACTTAAGACTGATGTTAGAGAAATGTAGGCAGTACCAGATTTCTCTGAACTTGAAGAAATGTATATTTTGTGCACCATTTGGTATTTTGTTGGGTCACATTGTTTGCAGACAAGGCTTGATGGTAGATCCTGCGAAGATTGCCATCATTGTAAACCTTCCAACACCCAACTCAGTCAAGCAACTGAGGACAGTACTTGGTCATACCGGGTACTACAGAAAGTTCGTCAAGGGCTACGCAAAGATTACAGCACCAATGGAGAAATTGCTCAAGAAAGATGTAAAATTCCTATGGAACAAGGAATGTCAGCAGAGTCTAGACATGCTTAAAGAGAAGATGGTTACAGCACCCATATTAGTATTTCCTAACTGGACTAATCCATTTCATGTACATGTGGATGCGTCTGGCATCGCATTAGGGGTTGTTTTAACACAACCAGGAGAAGGGGACATTGACCACCCTATCGCATATTCCAGCAGAAAGCTCTCGACAGCAGAAAAGAACTACACCACAACTGAAAGGGAAGGCTTAGCTATGGTGTATGCGTTGCAGAAGTTTAGGCACTACCTGTTGGGTGCCCCATTCAAGATGTTTACTGACCATTCTGCGTTAAAGTATTTGGTCAATAAGCCAGTGTTAGGGGGGAGAATCTGTAGATGGTTACTCCTCTTTCAGGAGTATGATTTTGAAATCATTGTGAAACCAGGAATACTGAATGCAGGACCTGATCATTTGTCGTGGATAGACTCAGGAGAAGAGCCAAGTAACCTAGATGACAATCTACCGGATGCGCCGTTGTTCTCTATCCAGATTGCAGATGAGTACTATGCCGATATTATTCAATTTCTCACTACGGGAGTAGCACCTGATGAGTTTACTAAGCAGCAAAAGAAGCAGTTGGTTGTTAAAGCAGCAGACTTCACCCTCATCATAGGACACCTATACAAGTTAGGTCCGGATGAAGTTCTGCGCAGATGTGTGATGCCGCATGAAAAAGACGCTATTATCAGAGAGGCACATTCAGGAACTGTGGGAGGTCATTTCACAGGAAAGCCGACTGCGCAGAAGATCCTAGAGGCAGGATTATGGTGGCCTACATTGCATAAAGACACCAAGGACTTTTGTAGATGCTGCGATATCTGCCAAAGGGTAGGAAAACCCTCGCGACACGATGAAATGCCGCTGCGACCGTAGGTCACATTGCGCGCATTTGACAAATGGGCTATATATTTTGTGGGTCCTATCAACCCACCAGGAAAGCGCACTGGTGCGAGATATATTATCACTGGAACAGAGTACCTCACCAGATGGGCAGAGGCTAAAGCAGTAAGAAATTGTGATGCTGCTACAGCTGCACAGTTCCTTTTTGAAAACATCATCAGTAGGTTTGGATGCCCAGTAATTTTGATGAGTGATCAAGGCACACATTTCTTGAACAGCACTATTGAGGCATTGACAGAAGAATTCCAGATCCAGCACCATAAGAGCACTCCCTACCACCCACAGGCTAATGGTACAGTGGAGGCCTTTAATAAGATTTTAGAAAATGCTCTTACTAAGATCTGCAATAGCCAGTGGCATGATTGGGACCTCAGAGTTAACGCTGTATTATGGGCATACAGGACCACATGCAAGAAACTTACGGGACACACACCTTTCAGCTTGGTGTATGGACAGGAGGCTGTTATGCCTATGGAGTATATTCTTCCCAGTTTAAGAATTGCTCAGATTACCGAGATGACTGATACAGACACAGTCGAGGAAAGGTTAGCACAGCTGCTTGCCTTAGAATAAGATAGATTCATCGTCGGATTCCATCAGAAAGTGCAGAAGGCACGAGAAAAAGCTTGGCATGACAGACACATTAAGAATAAGACTTTCAAGATCGGAGACCTAGTGCTCCTCTATGACAGCAAATTCATTAAGTTTCCAGGGAAGTTCAAGACACATTGGCTGGGGCCATATCAGATACAGCAAGTCACAGAGGGAGGTGCCATTCAGCTCAGCCAGCTGAATGGGGAGCTTTTTCCCACATGGATTAATGGCAGTAGGCTTAAGCCCTATAGTGATAGCCACCCCGCCTCTTAACCAGTCTAAGCGGTGCAGATATTCAGTGTAGTTGAAAGGAGGCATTGCACCGGGAACAAGTCTACACCGGCTAAAAAAATAAAAAAAAATAAAAAAATTGTTTTATGCAGGTGATGCGGAGTCGCATCGCAGCAGTGCGATGTTTCCCCGTGCCACGTACTCAGTTTTGCAACCGACAAAGGCCAGTTAAGTCAGAAGCTGATAGGTAGTTAATGAGCTAATGAACGGTATATCTTACCGTAGATTTGGCAGCAGTATAATTAATTTTTCTAGATTTGGCAAATCTCCGACGAGACCGACGCCTGTGCACACACGTTTCGATGGAAATTCGATCGGATTTCTGCATTTATTAGGGATCGGATGGTGGGTGTGGTCTTGTCCAGGAATTAATGACGACCGACTGGTCCAGTCTAGATGACTGTTGCGTCCGGGATTATCATATTGGGCATAAAAGCAGAAAGTATTCAATTGAGACGGTTACATTTGCAGAAAAACTGAGAGCCATAGAGTTAAGTTGTTAAGAGTTCTGTGTCCAGAGCTAAGTGGTTACAGAGTGCTGTGATTTTCAGAAGTTGCAGCCAGTGCACGTCCGCCATTTTGTATTGAGTGGGTTATGTTCGAGGAGGAACCTCTAGAAGGCATGCTGAGACGTTTTGACCCTGGTGGCCGTAGGTCCGCCATGACGACGTCGCCCAGGGTTGTGAAATTAAGTACAGAACAAGTCAGACAACCGCTAAGGATGAAGAGTCAAGCACCAGAAGTAGAAGTTGTCACCAAAGTCTCTGCTAAGGAGAATAAGAACGCCGAGCCGATCACTGAAGATAAGAAAGCAGAGCAAAAGAATGATGAGAAGAAATCTCCCGCTAGGTGGAAAGTAAAAATGAGAAAAAGAAAGCAACGGGAGAAGGTCGCCGACCTATCTGATCAGCTAAGAAAAGCACCAAAGATTGCGGAGGCAACGCAACAAAAATCTGATGATCAGAGGTAGCATGGGTACCTGGAGCACTTCGAAGAGAAGAGAAGTGGAAGAGGACAACAAACCCAGCAGTCGGTAGAATTCCTGGAGGCAGGCAAAGGCTTGTTCTCGGAACGGAATTCATGGTTTGCACCTCCTTCATATACAAGGCTCCAGACTGAATGAAATGTTTGAGAAGGCTAGAAGATACAAACTTTCCTTGTGATAAAAGTTCTAACCCAGATAAAGAGGAAAGGATATCTGTACAAAATCTCTCAAACACTAGAAGGCTCTTAAAAGGTTTCAGGAGCGAAGAGAGCGAAACCATGACATTGGGCAGGAAGGATAAGAGAGCCCAGCAAACCAAGTTACATAAACTATAAAGAGAGTGTCGAAGTGATGCAGAAGGAAGTCACAGGACTTCGTGACAGGTTGCAGAGGGCTTCCCAGGAAGCCAAGGCAAAGCTACAGCAGGAGAATCCTGCTACAGGTGGCTCGAGGACGAGCCACAAGTAAGTGTTAGGGGACTGTTGGAGCAGGGTCCCGCAGCTACAGAAGAAGCTGCTAGTTTTGGCGGAAAGAAGTTAAGATAGAGCTACGACGCCGTAGCACGTTTCCAGGTGGAGAGCAGAGCCGGAAACCATGACTTTTAAGATAGAAAAGTCAAGAAGGCAACGGTACCTGAGCGGTCGAGAAGAGAGAGCTCAACCACTGCATTGAAGGCAACGGCGGAAGACAGGAGGGCTCAGCGACCCTCATAAAAGAGAAGGAGCAATGAGGCTGAAGCATTGAAGGCAAAGGACAGAAAAGTGAAGCGGTGCATAGTACCCATGATCAGTGCCGGGAAGCATGGAAGACTGCAGAGAGCTGTGGTGTGATGGAAAGCGGCTACCTCAAGTACAGATATGGCCGACTGTCACTAGTTAGGTTTTGGGTTACTGTTGGGACAGGCCCATAGTGTTGTAATGGCAAGACCTTCGGGCTGCCTATAAAAGAATATATTTTGTATTGTAAAGGGGTTGGCGGGTTGAAGAGCTAGCTAGTCATTTTGTTAGTTAAGTAGTTGGTTCATTCAGTCGATAGTAGTGTTTTTGCAGACTATTAGACTGTTGTAAAAGCCTAGCTCTGGTTATGTTATTAGCGGTAGCAATATTACGGTAACCAGTAGCTGGCTTATAGAATATGTATGTAAAGATCCGCAGGGATCGACAGAGAGGGAAGAGTATATTGTAGGAGAGCAATATAGAAGAGAAGAGAGATCTAAGAGAGAAGATCTTAAGCTGCATATGCGGTGCAGCATAACTGTGTTTTACCTTCCCCTGAGCTATAATAAAAACACAGTTCTGTGGACGTAACTTCCATCCTGGAGGTGAACCACGTTAAAATCAGTGTTATGCGATTGGTTTATGTGTTATGTTTACTTATGCATTTCTCAGTCAGTTTATGGACTGTGTTTACAGTTTAATGAATGAATGTGTTAATCAGTTCACAGCAATAGAGAAGGATAAATATAGGTTAACGTCTTTGGCACGCTGTTTATGGTTCATTTATGATTTGCGTAAAATAGTCTCTATTGCAGTATCGAATAGCCTTGTATGTTAAGTCTTGCACGTCGACATGAGCAACGCTAAGTGCGCTAAACCGCGGAGGTAGGATATCACAGAGAGGTGATACTGCATTGGCAGAGGAGTTGCGGTGCGCGATACCGCAGGTGAAGGACTTAGCCTTGGGCAGGAACTGCGTGTCGCACCGTGCACGGCGATGCGATAAGGTTGGAGATATCGCGGGTCTGAGAAAGTGCGCGCCGCAGGAAAGGATCGCGCGACGGTATAAAGGAATATCTTGCGGCTAGAAGAGCTGCGAGGCGAGGAAATCGTGCGATGTGAGCAAGAGATCGCGTGACGCACAGAGGAGAGACCACAGCTAGGAGAGCTGCGAGCCACCAATGGGATCGCCATAGAACCCGGTCCAAGACGCTTGAGTCCTTGGCCAACCCATTAGAGTCACTTCGGGTGAGACTTCAGGCCGCTCTGCGGTCTGTCGCCGAAAGGGCCAGTGATCTAGGGGTGTTGTTGGTTGATTATAGTAAACCCGGGTCTGCCCATAGCAGCCAATAGGAAGTTTGATGGAATGGACACCATTACATGGATATTCCAGATGGAGCAATTCTTTGATACATACCACGTTCCAAATCTCCAAAAGGTAGCTATTGCATATTTATATTTAGAACCTGAGAAGTTTGTGTGGTATCAATGGCTTTGTGAGCACAAAAAAAGAACTCCATTATCTCTTGGTCATATTTACAGAAGAATTGATATCATATCATGATTATTTCAAGAGTAATTCCTTCTTTACCCAATTGATAAGTCTAAGGAAAAAGGGTCCAGTGAGTGATCACATTCAACAATTTCAAAAGTTGAGTCTTAGAATGGAGGGAATACTAGATGATAAATTGTTGGATCTATTTATTTGAACCTTGAAGGATCACATCCAAACTGAGGTACGCCTCTTCGAACAAAAATCCTTAGAAAAGGAATTCATCTTGGCAATGAAGGTGGAAAGTAAAAATATGACGATGGATACTAGAAGAACCACCTCCAACTCATATAGATAGAATAATGTCCCTTGTTCTAACCCACCTAAAAGGTTGACACCTCAAAAACTAGATGAAAGAAGAAAAAAATGTCTATGCTTTAATTGTTGCATCAAGTATAGTAAGAGACATAAGTGCAATGAAAATAAATTATTCTACATAGATTGTGAAGAAGAAGAAGCAAAAGAACACGAATCATCTTCAGCTGAAGAAATAAAAGAGATTACTCCAGAAGAGACTACTCCACCATATTGTGCCATGTGTTGTCTGGAATTAGCACTCCTTAAACTCTTAAGATTGAAGGAAATATCAAAAAGAAAAAGGTAACAGTGTTGATTTATTTTGGTAGTACTCCTAATTTCATTCATTGTAAATAAGCCAAAGTTCTCAACTGCTTTGTATATCCAACAACATAGTTTTAGGGAATGATTGTACATGGAGGAACTATTTATTTTTTGGGGAAATGCCATAATATCAATCTGACCACGGGGTAATATGTATTGAATACTCCTATGATTGCTATCCCCAAAAATGGTGTTGTTGTTGTCTTAGGGGTTCAATGATTACAATCATTAGGAACAATGGATTATAATGTTGAATAACTTTTCATGAAATTTTCTTGGGAAGTCCAAAAGAATTTCAATTAAGAGGTATCATAGGGAATCCAATCAAGGTTATAAGATCTAATGGTATGAAAAAAATATTGAAAAAGGGACATCAAGGTGTAATTGCACAATTAGCTCATTATATGTTCAAACATCTAAGCCTCATATTCCCTTGGATCTCCAAAGGGTGATCGATAAGCACTCCAAGTATTTGAATATATAAGGCCCATAATACTTTAATCAACCTCAGTTGAAGGTATATGTTCTCTATTAAGAGAAAAAGAGATAGTCAAATACTGTATACAATAGTATAGTGGGGCCATCCCTCCTTCCCTTTGCGATGCTTAGGCATGAAAGGTATGAACTTGATTGGGTATGGTCTCTAGGTCTTCTAAGTTTTGAATCTCTTTGTCTATAGAATTTTAGGGGAAATATTCAATGTTAGAATTCCAATTCTCCTCATTGTGATTAAACGATTCTACAGAGTTGCCTATACTATCCCCCACTACACTATTCTCCATCCTGCTATTGTGAGACCTTGAATATGGTTATATTTTATAGAGATAAAACATGTCTTTCTATTGCCTAGATCCTATGTTCAAAAAAGAGTGGTTCATACCTTAATCTTTCTTCTTATTGTAGTTGGACAACTAGCCTTGTTGGCCAGGTAGAAAAATAGAAAAGTAGGTTCTTTCTATTGCGTAGATCCTATTTTGTAGTATAGAAACAATGAACATCATGGAATGATATTGAGCATTTCTTACTATATCTCAGCCTTGGTTTGTGGCTTGACATTCTATTCTAGTCCGTGTCCTAAAAAAAGTGAAAGGAGCAGATAGATGAGGCGAACTTGAGGGAAAGGTATACTAGTCCAACCACCTGTAACTAGATTTGTATATGAAAAAGTGTCAGTGATAACCAATGCCTCCCAATGATTAAAGATTCTATGAATTTTGCCAAGAAAAGATCTATGTTAAGAACGAGCCTTGGTGATGATTGACTCACCTTTCTCTTCTTTTGAAGAAACCAAATGGAGAGGTGATCTAAAAAGATGACGTGATGTGATTATCATTTTCCTTGCTAAAAAAGTATAGACCAATGTAAAAAATATCAACTAAAGGCTTATATTTTTATTCTGGGGGATCAATTAAACTTTTCCAGGCAAGGTTTTGAAAAAATATTGATCTTAAAAATAATTAGGTCTATTGGGTTAGTCCCTAGTAGGTGGAGAGATTTTGGGTATTATGGTTGACAACTAGTTTTGGAGTTTTCTAAATTCATGCCCGCATTCTTCTCAAGATGCTCAACACTTGAGCTTCAAACTTGCTAACACTATGATCAATCACTTGAAACCCTTGTCGGTTGACATCAAGGGCTTTAAATTTGGTCTCAATTTGTACAGATTTGTCTTCATATTTCCTTTAACGAACTCTTCGATCTATGCAATTGAGGTGAGTGTTTTTCCAAATGAAGTTATTACGATTTTTTTTCGTTTCCTTTATTTTGAATTTTTTCTCTATTGATGGGTTTAAACTTTGCTTCCTCTCTAGTCTAATGATTTTCTTTGAAATCCATGTAATTATGACTTCCTTTATGCATAAATTTTCTAGATTGGCATAATCTTCATTGGCTTGGTTTTTTCTTTGATATGGATTGGTGTCTGCCATTAAGCTCTTCAAAAGTTGGAGAAGAAATTGATTAAAAACTGGCAAGATGCCAAATTTTTTTCTTTTGCTACCTATATAATCCCTTAACAACCCATTTTTAAGAGGGACATGTATAAAGGAAATCTACTTCTTTATGCTTTGAGTTGATGTGATTGTTCAAATATGAATGTTCTGATGTTTGTTCTTTAACTAGGCTCCATCAAATTTTCAGATAGATGACTTTTAGAAGAGCAACCCTTACTTAAAAAACAATACAAGTGCAAGAAATTGGTTAAGTTTAGTTGTTAGTGAAGTAAATAATATAACTTTGCCCAATGGTATATGGTATATAGCATAATTTAAGTGAATATTAAATAAGTCACTTTTCCATAGATTTTAACTCACCTCCATTAAAGGCATATTTCTTTTAGGTGCCAACTCTTACCTTGCTTTTGGAATGCATAATGTTCTACTAGGCACATTGAAACTATTTCTCATTAAGTACCATTTTTCATGCATAATGTAGATGTGGTTAAAGAGTGTCCTGATAAGGAGAGCAGGGTGGCTAAAGAATTGACTTTCGATTACTCTTCACTGGCAGTGAGCGCAAGGTTAAAACAGTTACCGAGTTCTTTACTCAAAGCATTTCTAACTTGGTCTTTATGAATTCCAAATTTAAACTTTGTTTGGTATAATTTTGAAAGCTTATGCGTGTTTTTGCTTTTCTTGACATAATGAGAGGAGCTTCTCGAGTTGAGGGTAGGAATGCTCCTAACAATAAGGTTCGTTTATATGTCATACTTTATTTGTGGTCCTGTTAGTATATAAATGGTTTGTTTAAGGTTTTTGTTAGTATATAATTGGTTTGTTTAAGGTTTTTTTAAATTAAATGATTAGTTAATTAGTAGAAATTTAAAATCAGATATGATAATTATAAAATGAATTTTAATTGTACATTTATTACATTTAGATTAATTTTATTAATCCATTAAAAAAACCTTAAAATCTAAAATAATATCTAAACTTCTATTAAAATATTTTAAAAAATTAAATCATAATTTTTGGTTACTCAAAATCTATTTTTAATTATTTAATTAAATATAAATTCAAACTCTAAAAATAATTCTATACAATGCATTATACAATATGAACATCTTATATCTACAATCTCCCCTTTCACACCATGTGGGCTATGTGGAAAGCAAGAAACATCTTTATTTTTGAAGGGAAAAAAGTGCATGTCATAAGTTTAATCCAACAAATTGCATACTCTTGGCATATGTATTGTCCTCGTGTTATTAAGGCAAAAAAATCAAGAGTCTTGGGTCCGGGCCCTGTACTTGTCTATCCCTGTGGATTTTTTGATGGGGCATTTACAAAAAATGTTGGAGGTGTTGGCTTGTGTTTGTTCTTCGAGTTTGCATTGGGGGCGGGATATTGCACCAACACTAAAGGAGAAGTGATTGGGCTTTGGGCCCTTCTACGTACAGCCCAAATGATGGGGATTCCCACTCAAGATATCTGGCGACTTTACAGTCATTATAAATTGGGCAAAGGGTACTGCCACCCTTTTTCCACCTTAACTCCATCACTGGTGTAGGGACACTAGAAAGCTCTGCTCTTGCTTTCTAGAGCTGTCTTTCTGCCATATCTATCCTGAATACAATTAGCTAGCACACTGCCTTTCTAAAACAATTCTTTCTTTGGCTTCGGGATCTGGTAGTTACTCTGAATTTTTTGAAGGTCTTTTGGCCTCTCATGATAGTTTCAAGCTCATTAGAGCCCGGTGCTGGAGCATGTTCTCCTTTTTTTTCTTGCACCATTTTTTATTGTTTTGGAGTGGGCTCTTTTAGACTGTAGCTCTGCACTCTTTTGTTCACGGTAGATATGGTTTAGAGTGACAATTTTTACTGATGGGAACTCTGTATATGTTGGATACCCACTTGACCTCCCCCCATACAGCTCTGTTGAATTGTGACTCGTTCTTGGAGTATCAGAAGTATGTTACTTTTTGATCCACCTTCTTGACTGTAACCCATGTTTTGGGATGACATATTAGATACCTTTGATTCTTTAATGAATATAAGAGGGGCTTTTTCCTTTCTGAAAAAATCTAAAATACATTCTACCGACACCTACATTATACAATATGAACATCTTATATCTGCAATGCAATACATTATACAATATGA
>LPNX010936276.1:144359-158840 GCA_001517045.1 Pseudotsuga menziesii | reverse complement strand
ATTGTCGTGAATGAAAATTATCTTTAAATCCAGTAGAAATCATGAAATAATATTTCTATCAGATTGTTTGGAATTTTGAGTTAGAAATTTTGATCCATTTTAAGATGACTAAAAACATATAATTCTCAGAAAATAAAATAAAAAACAAAACTATGCAGAAAATTTGAGGAACATAGACGATTTATGTCATGTATTTTTTCATTGTAGCAAAATCTATAGATTTGTGCCAGTACTCACAATAGTTGTTATGGCCGCATTGCAGGACGAAAAAACAAATCCACCATTGTACTAGGTATAACTATGATTCTTCATATTCACAGTCTCCGATAGATTATCACTGTGAATATGTATCATGTTTCCATTATCTAATTGGGGTTACAGGACAAACACCGAGCATTGATATTGATCTTTCCATTCCACTGCAGGTTGCATCTTCGGAGTTATTTTGCTGACAGCGTTCGCAGTGCTGTTTTTAACGTTTTATGTAAAGACTAGAAGAGCTCCTCCTTGTATCTCTACTTCAAAGATGGAGAAATTCGTAGAGGAATATCCTTATGCCAATGTCAATGCCAAGCAGATATGCACTTGAAATTTGTAGAGGAATATTTCTACAAATTGCACAGTTCTGCTCTTTCTCCAAGGATCAAATTGTCCGGATATGCAAATCATTCTTATGTCATTCTTTTTCTGGCATCGTTCCTGAAATAGTTGCTGGGTTACATCACCTCTTCGTTTTGAGTTCTATAGGTTTTCTCTGTTATGGGGTGCTCATGTTCCTCTTCTCTTCGCATAAATATTGCTGTTTTTCTTCGTATCTGATCAAGTGGATTTTATATTTCACAAATCTTCTCTTGGTGGGTTCTTGCCCTGAGCTGAAAAATTTTGATATTATAAAAAATCAATAACAAATAAAGTTCTATTTCTTTGTCTCGCTTCTTTCATTTCAAGAATGTGCAGCGGCTGGAACATCTTCCAAATACTTAAAAAAAGTTGATTGGCTCAAGTACTTGTTTTTGGCAAGATTTAAACAAGAAAAGAAAACAGAAGACTGCATAGAAATTGACTGATCTCTTCCTAATTAAACTAATGAACTGAACAGAACTACATATGTATATACGCTGAGAAGAGGATTAACGGATCCCATAAAAAACATTTTTGCGTTGACACCTATCTAACCAATTCAAAGTTATCATTATCACCTCTTTAGAGACAGAGACACCTGCTGCTGGTTTACTAACAACCTCTAGGTTGCATTTCTATATTTATTTCTAAGACCCCTATCTAATGAAGAAATGAATTATGAAGGATGCTAAGCATATCTTTATATATTAAAAACTTTGTCTTTTAAAGGTTTGGTGAATATATTAACTATATTCTCATTTGTATATAGTATACTAAGTGGATTTTTTTATTGAATATTTTATCAAATAAAAAGATGTTGAGTTTCAATGTGTTTTGATTTTGCATGATAAATTAGATTGTCAACGTGTTTTGATTTTGGATGATAAATTAGATTGTTTGTCAATTTCATCTGAGTGTCTTGAAAAATGTGCCTTAGTCAAATTGTTTTGTAGGTAGCAAGCATTACACAATGCTTTATACTCAGCTTCAGTAAAGAACAAAGAACAGTTGCTTGCTTCTAGTTGCTTTAAGACACAATATTGGGTCTATACTGAGTGCATATCCAATGGTTGATTTTATATCATCTTGATCACCTGCCCAGTTAGAATATGAATAACCTGTTAGCTCAGCATTGAAATGATTGTATTCAATACCAAAATCAATAGTTCTTTTAGATATTGAATAATTGTCTTGGTTGTTTTCCAGTGTCTCTCATGTGACTTAGGCCTAATTGGAAAAGTACGCTGATTAAGTATCCAATATCAGGTTATATATACCAAGTACCATTTACTTATTTTGTACCATCTTCAGTGTGAAGCTTAGCATTTTGTTCTAATGGAGTAGAAATTGGTTGGCACTTATTTGTATTAAATCATTTGATATGTTCCTTTGTATACCTATGTTGAGTGTTAAAAAGTCTTATTCCTAGACAATGATGCATGTGTCTAGGACCCTTCCTTTCAAATTCACGTGATATTTGTCTTTTGATTTCATAGCACTCCTTGTTATGATTCAATCATGAACATATAATGAAATCAAAGCAACATTCTTATGTTCATCTTTCTTTATGTCAAGGTTTGGATCACTTTTACTTTTAATGAATTTTTTTTTAGGAGAAGTTATCCATTCTAACATACCATGAACTCATAGCCTATTTGCAACCATATTGTGTTTTCTTTAACCTGCATACCAAATGTTCTTGTCCCAGCTTTACAAAACCCTATAGTGAAACAATATACACTTGTTTTAATTCACCATTTAAAAATGTAGACTTAACATCCATCTGATATAAGTCCCAATTATGCTGAGTGGCAAGTACAATCATAAGTCCAATGGTGTTCATTTTAGCTCCAAGTGCAAATGTGTGTCCATACTCTATTCCTTCCTTTTGTGAATAGCATTTTGCAACCAATCTAGCTTTAATCTTGTCTACACTACCATCAGATTTGAACTAAGTTTGTCTATGGTAAACTCAGACTTGAACAACCATTTTGAGTTAGACTTAACATCCATCTGATACAAGTCCAAATTATGCTGAGTGGCAAGTACAATCATAAGTCCCATGGTGTTCATTTTAGCTCCAAGTGCAAATGTGTGTCCATACTCTATTCCTTCCTTTTGTGAATAGCATTTTACAACTAATCTAGCTTTAAACTTGTCTATACTGCCATCAGATTTGAACTAAGTTTGTCTATGGTGAACTCAGACTTGAACAACCATTCTGAGTCTATGAAAACTTTATTTTTCAAGTAACTTAGTTCACACTTTACTTAAAAATTATATACATCTCATCCATTCTTTATGCTATTTAGCTTTTTCAAAATTTAAAGTTTCTAGATTTAAACTTGTCTATATTGCCATCAGATTTGAATTTAGAGTTAGTGACAACCATTTTGAGCTTATGAAAACTTTATTTTTCAAATAACTTAATTAGTTCCGCAGTGTTATTTTTCACCATAAAATCATTATCATCTTGGATATCATTCATCCCAAGCTTCTTTACGATCCTCCGCTTTTTCAAAATTTAAATTTTATCATTTGGGATATCAAGGCATAGTCTTTATACTTGATTGGCGTGTAATCATTCCATTCAGTGTAACCGAAAGACGGAATCATATTCATATGGAAAGATGGAATCATATTCATATGTGGTGTTATTTTTCACTATAAAATCATATTCGTCTGTGATGATTTATTATGTAGCCCACGATGCACACAAGTAGAGTGGCCCATAGGTGACTATGTTTTAACCCATGAGTAAGGGGAAACAATCAGTCAACATTCCAAACAACACCTAATCCTCTTCATATGCCAACTGGAGTTGCTATAAAGTAGAACGAGAGGTCATGCAAAGGGGGTAGGCGGTGTGGAACAAGTACAACGCGAGTTTGTTTACTTGTTGCAACTTTCATTCTCAGCTCTTTCTGGTATCTAACAGTTCTGGCAGTGGCATGAAGGCTACAAATCACAGTCCCACAATGAGGATGAGGGCCAGTGTATTACCCTTCAAAGGTATACTTAAAGTTATCTGTTCATGTTATGCTAGTTACTTGTTGGTAATCATGCTAACCTATTCATGCATGCAGATAACATTAAAACAACTAGAGTGAAGGGTTGGCCACAACTATTTGTTGTTTAAGGCCTTACCTAAGTTGGGATCAGACTTGTACAGGAAGCCTAACCGACCGCTGGAATTGTTTGTTTCATTGGCTGTCCTAGTTACAAGATTGTTCAGTCTTCAATGACAAATGTGAATCAAGCTCAATCTTTCTAAAAATTTCTAAGTTAATGTACCTGCCCCTTAGTCTTAGCTTTTATAAGATTGTGATTACTCTCAGTTTTCTTGTTTGTGCAGTTAGCCAACTGTTTTTTAATTTTATTTTCAGCATTGTGCGTTCCATTTAAATTTGAATTTAATTTAGAAGCTTCATTTTTGGGTTTAGATAGTCTGTTACAGCCATTATAATGACATTCATAGGACATATATAATATCTACTTCATTTAACATATTTAGCCCAAATGCATATTCAGATTTCCTCTTCATTTTCAGCATTAAGTTTGTATGTAGATGTAGTTTCAAGCATACTTTTCTGATTTACAAAATCTGTTATAGTCCCGTCTCAATTAACATGTACCGCATACATGCACAACCGGATTTCTGGGATTCTATTTCAAGCATTCAGGATCAGTTTTGTATGCAATTTCAAGCATCAATTGCTGGTCTTTGCAATCTACTACAGCCAGCCAGTTGCATACATACTACATGCATTTACATAGTTAGATAAGATGCACATTTCCGGTCTCGTTATTTGTTCTAGCATTCTTTTGCATCTAGTTTCAGCATCAATCTGAGATTACCCTGTGCTTATATCGTACAACCACTAGGTGCCAGCCTTGTTCTGTTCACCCATGTATTATTCCCGCCTTCCCTTGATTCAAGGGTGTGTTTTAAGTGTTGACCAATTCCATCAGCCTTTTCATCAGCAACATGTGCTATTCTTCTTCACAGTGGTGCATCTTGTCTGGTGGTTGTGGGAACCATCATGGTCTTCAGAATCTTCAAAAATAAGGGGGCTTCAATTTCAAAAATCTACCAATAATTTCGGAGTTATTACTTTGTTCCTCTATTTCATTTGCCACTGCTTCTGCTGCTGGCAATAGTGCTGTTGTTGTTCTGTAATATGCTAATACTTCCTTTGCTTTTCAAATGAATTTGAATCCTTTCTTTAAGCTGAAGAAGTAGCACAATCAAGTCCTGATACTTCTAATTTGATTATGGCAAAGTAACTTTTGATGATGCCACTGCTTCTGCTGCTGGCAATAGTGCTGTTGTTCTGTAATATGCTAATACTTCCTTTGCTTTTCAAATGAATTTGAATCCTCTTCTTTAAGCTGAAGAAGTAGCACAATCAAGTCCTGATACTTATAATTTGATTATGGCAAAGTAACTTTTGATGATGGCAGAGAAACTTTCACATGACTATCAAAGATTCATATATTTTATAATAGATTTACGTAAAGGTATTTATGTATTGGAAACAACTAAGTCATATAAATGTTAAATAAGTTACTTTTTGAAAAAAATATCAATACATTAATTTGTATACTTTACTTAAATATCTAATGTTTTTTAATAAAAACATCTTTAATTTATCAATTAGACACTATAAACAAATATATATACTTTACTTTTTAATAAATATCTTTAATTTATCAATTAGACACCATAAACAAATATATAGCAGGACTAACTCCTTTACAGTTATTTCCCTTGTTTATTTATAAAAAGATATTATGTATTTTACATGCCTTGCTTCATGTACCGGTCTCACAATTCATATTAATATTTCATCATACCCATGTTAAATATGCATAATATGTTTTATCTATAGTAAAGAATGACACATAGGTATAAATAGTTAGCATATAATAATAATATTTTATTGTTTCTTAATTAAATAGGATAATTAAAATATACAATTATGCATTATTTTACTAAATGTTGCATTGAATTCAATGGAATGTTTGATTGATTGTCCTTGGATGCGGGTGCCAGCGAGACAAACTGACGGTGCAGAGCGCCTTAGTTCGTGAGCCCTACGCGTGGCACCTTGCATGCAAAAGGGACGTCAACCAACTCCATCTCCACGATATCCATCGCTACTTCTCGCGTGGGGACAGAGAAGGCCACCACTTCCTAGCCCTCGTCGTAGGTTGGCACCTTTTTGTCCTCCTCATGTGCATTCATGGCAGATCAAAAGTGTTTAATGCAGGATGGTACACAATTATTGTTTGGACAAGGTGGTGATATAAAACGAAACGCCATGGAAAATTGCAGCATTGTCTTTGGTAGTCTTTGTAATTCTGTGTCTCGGATCGTTGGTTGCTCTGCGTGAATTGAAACCTGGTCTCAGCTTAAGAGTGGTGTTGGGAGTGAGTGCACACTTTTGGTGCTACTCCGAATTCTCCACTGGTCAGTCGGTTCTCAAGGTAACGATTTTCTTTCAGGTTTTCGTAGCTTGGAAAGCACCCACAATTTCAATCCTTCTCTACGCAACGTCCGACCCTTCCTGCAACGCCTAGGAAATTAGCTTACTACCATGTCTAGGCAAAGAGGGACACCACAACGCGCCAGCACTGGAGGAGGGAAAGTCCAAAGGGGGCTCAGTCTACAGATGGAAGAAGGTTATGAAGCTCAAATCTCCAAGCCGGTCCGTATCCTCATAGATGAGTGGGAATGAAGGGTGTTGAACTAGCGTCTTGCAACCGAGCAGGGAGGGAGCCGAATCAAACACTACTGGATCGTTAAAAACATGCTAGGAAATCTAATGGAAGATATGCTCAGCAATTGGTCGGAGGCACGTGACACAGTTCTTGCAGTGAAAATGAAGATGGTGGAATTGGATGCACAACTCACCAATTTGGACAACACCTTTGCCTGGAATTGCATGGCTGACAACGCTGGGCAGGCTAGTCACGTGGATGACGGAAGTGGGAGTGCAATAGGGGGTAGGTCTCCGGATGCCAACTCGGTTTCGACACCACAGTTGGTTCATGCTCCTCCATCCGCCATTCCCACCACCATTGAACCTCTGTTCAAACGGGTGAGGGAAGAAGATGGTCCGAGCATTGAGCCACCACAGCCAGTGTTAACGACCACTGCTAACACCACCAGGATTTCACAGGAAGAAGGACGAGGATGCCCAATCCTTAAAGAACCCCCCGCTCTTTAACCATTTATAGAACGTCTTCAGAACCAGACTGTCATTTCAGGTTTTTTTTGTTATTAATGTTTAGTTTGGTTATATCTCTGCTTATTTTTGAGAAAAAACTCTGTAATTATGCTACATACCAGCTACTATGATTGCCTACAACTTTCGAACAGTATCTGTAATAGTTTCCTTAGAAGGCCCTCCATTTTTGAGAGGATGGGGTGATGGTTTCACCACCCGAGACCTCCTCTGGTTATGACAATTTTTGTATGTTTTGTTTTCGTAGACTAATAGAATTTTGCAGCATTACAAAAAAAATGTTTAATTGATGGCAAAGAATGTTGCATTGAATTCAGTGTTGGTACATTGATTTCTGAGACTATTGCATTGATTAAGTATTTCCTTGACTAGAGTAACTCTTGCATTGAATTCAATGTTAATGCATTAGCATTAGATTTAGTGTTAGTGCATTGATTTTTGAGACCATTTCATTGATTTCAATGTTCGATTGATTGCAATGATTGTTGCAATGAATAGAGTGTCGAAACATTGATTTTTGAGATTGTTGCATCAATTTTTCAGTTCTTTCTCGATTGTAGTGACTACTATATCTAATTCATTATTGATGCATTAATTTCTAATATTTTTTTTATTTTATTTTATCCAAATCAATTGACTATTATGGTTCTTGATTGAATAAAGTGCATTGACTGTAATGATTCTAGTGTTATCCGATTCATTTCAAATGACTATGGCTCTTGATTGAGTACAATGCATTGACTTAAGTGTCATCCATTTCAATTCAATAGACTATGGCTCTCCATTGAGTGCAGTGCATTGATTTCAATGTTACCTGATTCATTTCAATTGATTATGGTTTTGATTGAGAAAAGTGCATTGATTCCAATGTTATTAGATTCAATTCAATTTGCTATGGCTATTGATAGAGTATACTGCATTAACTTTAGTGTTATATGTTTCGATTCAATAGACTATGGCTCTTAATTTAGTACATTGCATTGATTTTAGTGTTATCTGAGTTCAATTCAATAGAGGATGGATCTTAATTGAGTACAGTGCATTGATTTTGGTGTTATCTGGTTCAATTCAGTAGAATATCGCTTTTGATTGAGTACAATGCATTGATTTCAGTCTAATTCAAGTCAATAGACTGACTCTTGATTGAACATAATGCATTGATTTTAGCTTTATAAAATTTAATTCAATTGATTGTGGTTCTTGATTTAGTACAATGCATTGATTTCAATTTTATCTGATTCAATAAAGTTGACTATGTTGCTTGATTGTGGTACAATAATTCATGTTAGCATGTCTTCTCACAATGGAGATATTGATGATATGCATGTTGAGGAAGTAAGAAGATAGACACGAGAATGTGTTAGGCGACGTAGAAAGAGTTAGCAAATATTATTGATGAATAAAAGGAAGAATTAAGAAGACAAAAAATGAACAATAAAGAGCATGGCAACAAATGACACCAGATCAAATGCAGGAAGAGTAAAAGAAATTATTAGAAACAACACAATAAATGGTAGTTGACCAACAACAAGAATGAAGAATGACATATTCTGATATCTATGTCATAGTTGAACATGTAACTTTCAGAGAGGAAAATGATGCAAGAATGTTGAGATAGCCCCAAAGGAAGAAATTCAAAATGAGGATAGTATATTGGTAGCATTTGTAGATATAATACCAGTAGCATTTGAACATAATTTATTTCTTATTGATTACACATATCCTCTTACTTTCTTACTATTCACATGTTTCATCATTCAACATTTTTATTCATCTTATTTCTCATTTAACTATTGAAGTTGCATTTTACATACTTCATATGCATAATCATGACCATGTATTAATTTAATGTGACCACCTTGGACTGCAACGATCCATATAAAATTTGTATCTACCATTTCCGAGAGGGATTTAAATACCTTCAAGTGCAAACCTATCCAATAAAATATAGTCAATAAATTTTTTTGCAACTCTAAGTATTTGATCCCTCTTGGTGCATCATAGATCTGGATTTTAGATGGGTTTAGGCTAGTCTTAAACTCAAGAAATTTGATTCAAATCTTGCTTCATAGAGTCTGGTTTAAGTTATAATTTTTTATTTTATAGGCTGACATGGATTGTAGAGATTACTTTTCATATTTTTTTTAATTTTATGAGCTGACATGCATTTTTTAATTTTTTTTTTGGTAATATAACGTTATGTTACGTAATGTTATGTTACCTTATGTGACAACATCTCTTCATATTGGGATGTAGAGCACCTCGGTCCTCTCGATGCATCTATCTTCACCATCCGATGGTGCCACATCATCTAACATAATATTTATCATGTGGGACACATGATCCACTACCAAACACATAGGCTTGTTCCACAAAGATCTTTTTGGGCAAATGGAAAATTAATAGAAGGAAGCTGAAAGTTTTATTAGACCACAACGAACATTACTATGGACATTTCATGTTATTGGGTTGAGAATTCATTATTGAAGGAGATTTTTCCCAATTTTGTATTAAATATGCAAGAGGTAAGAGAACACGCAAAGAGATGCATACAGATTTGGTACAACAGAAATATTTTGATGCAGAGTGACTTGGATGTGCTCATTAACAAACTCAACTTGTTATCCTAGATGTGGTCATTACAAACTCAATTTGTTATCAATGTGATTTGGATATTCTAATAAAGAGAAAAGTGTTGAGGGAATCCAGTAATTCCGCTGTGGTGTTGAGGCCTACATTGACGGTAACAATGGCCTTCTTTGTTGAGGAGGTGTTTACAAGGATTCATATTGATAATGTCCAAGTAAAAGCGAATGCCATAAAGGTGAAAGTGTAATTATGCCAGAAGTCATTTTCTTTGTGAGCTATATGTTATTGGATGGTAAATTTACTACACCACATCCATATATCTCATTATACAAGTATTGATGCACTTACCACTGCCCATTATTTGATGTTGTAACCTTTTTGTGCTTCACGCTCGTCGGTGAGGAAAGAGTGAAAAGGTGGAGATTGGAAAGGGAAATTGTTTGTAGCATGGGATATTATTACTCCACAACTATATGGGAACAACATAAAAAATGATATCCTAATAATGGAAACCATAGGGTATGTATCAACGAGATCCAATGTTGAACAAATAAATCCCCAAATGATGACTCCATTGGCTTGAAACACCTCCTCACTAACTAGTGGTTTACACCGAGTAAGGTTACCTTTCTCCCTTGATCAATTTGAGAGAGCCTTCTTTGTCATTCCATTATGTATTTGGGAAAAAATAAATCTACACTGGAGTTGAAAGTGGTGCTTGCTTGCGGGTGCCTAAGGCTACCTCAAATATGATCAATTATTAGTAACATGCCTTTCCATTTGCCTTTTTGATAGGAGAATGTCATGGATATACCTCTCATTGTTCTTAATCTAGGGCTATGGCTTGAAGGCTCCAAACAAAGGCTTCCAAAAAAATCTTAGTGTAGAAATTCAAAGAATTTTTTCCCTATTAACAAAGAAAAATGGCCAAATTTTTTTTACTAACCTACCATAATAGTATTGAAAAAACTATTTACTAACCTACCATAATAGTATTGCAAAAACTATTTACTAACCTACCATAATAGAATCACATGAATGGGAAAAAACCACTTATTTTACAATTTATTGAAGTTTTATGTAAAAAATAACATTAAGAAAAAATATGCCAAAAAATGTGTAATTTGTAGTTAGTGCAATTATAAAAGGAAGTACATTATTATCTAGAAACACCTACAATAAAATCATTTCTACACATGGAGTTTAATACATTTAGTTTATAATGAATCTAATAGGCATTTTATGTGTAGGATATGGCTGTGATTAGTGAGGAATTATGACAATTTGTCTATAATAGGTCATTTAGGATTAATTCTCTGCAAAGTTCATATATGCGATCAATGATATCTATTCTTTGTTTCACTCTATCATTCTATCAAACTTGGATAAGTTTGATAGAAGCCGACTAATTCATGTTAATACAAAATGATCACAAACATTGAGACAACAAGGACCATTATTAACTAAGCGGAGGTCTTTAAACCATGTCTAGATGGAAAGCTGAGCAATATCTATTAAATGTTTACTTCAACAACCAAATTGATTTTACTACATTGTTATTGTAATAAGAATAAGAATAAGATAACAATTAGAAAATTCCACATTAGTCACATACAAAGGACTCAGATAAAGCCACAAAATTCGAACTTTTATTATAGTTTTACTATAGCCACAATTCATGGTGGTACTATGTCTTAGTCATAACTTCATTTACGATCAAATCATAGTGTTTGGCCTTCCTTTAACTAACCTATAGTCTAAACATCCAAAATCCAAAAACCTTTAAATGGATTAAAATTCTCATTATATTATCTCACCATATTCCAACATAAATTATTGAAAACAAGTCTTTTGAATATGAGTTATCAAACCCCACTTACAAACAGATCCTTAGCTCAGTTCAGTCATGTTACAATTCCTTCTTTTTATTGTGAGGTTGAGATTAGTTGATAATGCATTTGGTGATTTGTGGTCTTTGACAGTAGGATATTTAACAAATCTATCTTAGGACAGGATGTCTCATGACCTTGGAATATAGTAAATATAGTAGCATGTGAACAATGTTTTTCCAAGTGTGAGTTAATCATCTTGTGGCACAAGATCAAGGTTGATTTGACCAATTATTTGATAATACAAAATGAGTGTTACAAGATAAACATAAATATAAAAGACTCTAAATTTAATAATTGTTTATCTTTACAAATTGCACTCATGTTTGGCTGCTTCCATTTACAATGAAAGTGACTCTCAAGTCATTTCATAAAATGCAAGATTGTTATTTCTACTACTAGTCATGCACACAAAGTATTATATATGCGGCCATACAAAGGAGGGATTATATTGGGATTATACATGTAGTTAGATTGGAAAATACATCCTTTTTTGGTCCTTTCAGTCTTTGGAAGGTCTCAGGTTCAAGTCTAAGTGCTTCTAGTTTAAGTTTAGATATGTTAGTTGGGGTTTTCAACAAGGTGGTCGAGACTCAATGTAGCAGGATGCCTTGGATCAACTCAATGGTATAGAATCCCAAGTGGAAGCTAGAAAGTAATTGATGACTTCCCAAAGGACTCAGAACAAAGGCAATGTGTGAAGGTTGAACCTCTAACTCAAAACAGAAAAAGAAAAAGAAAAAGAAAAAAGATGGATTATATTCCTTGAAACCTTTCATGTTTTTAAAATAGTGGGAGACCACCCTAATATCCAAGAATGTAATTCCTAGATTATTAATCATCCATATATTATTATGTAAATAAAAATCTATGGTACATAATATTTTGTTTCATGTGAATCACTGAATTAACTATTTAGCTTAAAACTATTTTCACCTCCAAACATTTCAAAATATTAAAGGTATTTATTTCAAGCATGAAAGTGAAAATATGTTCCTTCTAGTGTTCATGAACATAAATTTAATGGCTCATGTGTTTATTATAGTGTGATTATTTGTTGTACTTGTTGTGCCCATACTCAGGAGCAAGTGTGGCATCTTATATGAAAACAAATAAAATTTTGAAGAATCCAATCCACTTGAAATGTAGTGAGTGAAACCAATTGATCTCTAGACATTGTGTGAATGGATTGGATAAAAGTGGACCCATTGGATATGCAATTCAAGTTTGGAGTAGAGTTACAGGAATAATCATATGATGGGAAACAACTTTCAAGTATGGTTCAAAGAGCACTTTTTGCGTAGATCAATTGTCATTCTCCTTCATGTGAATTCCCCCAAGCTTCTACTGAGTGAAAAAACAAGGAAGTGGACACCAAATTTCTTTGTTTTGTATGGAATTTAATCAAAATGGACCCTATATATTCTCTCAACCCTATATATGTGGCAACCTATATCTACGAGGATTCACCCACCCTAGTTGCAACATTATTCCCTATTGCACCTACAATCTATATTTTTGAAAATATGTCACGTGTTTCTATTCAAAGTTGTTATGGGACTACATTGCGACAAATATTCTTTTGTCATGGCATCACCCCTATGGTATTAGGAGCATTAAACACCATGGCCCAAGGGAAAGTCAAAATACCTATAGCTCGTATCTCTGTTGGACATGTAGGTTATATTTGTATTGATTTTCCATGTGGAAGTGTAGAATGTAATACCCACAATTTGACCTTGGTAATGTGTTGAATGAAATTATGTAAATGGTGTAAGTACGCTAGTATTGGATTCCTAGTGCAGATCTCAAGGCCATGACCCGACTAGTGAATGGCTAGGCATGCATGATGCAAATCTTTTTCATTTGGATTGTAACTTGAAATATATGTAAATATTGTGTTGCATAAATAATAAAATGGTCCAAGATGGTTGAGTAAAGAGCACTAGAGGGGATATGATTCCATTAGAGGGGAAGAGGAAAGGGAGAATATGGGAGACTAAATCCTTTTATGCCAAGTTTCAACCTTATAACTCATCCAAATTCGGCCATGTTCTCTGGAGGCCAACTACCTCATTTTGACCATTGAACCTAATAATTGAATGCATGTGTGAGGTTGGTGGGAAAAGTCACTTCATGTAGTTATTGAAGGATGGGGTTGATTTCACTTTTGTGATAGTTATGTCAGCTTCTAGAAGTCAGTCTGCAACTATCAGGAGTCATTTCTTCTATGGTTAGAAGATCGGTCAGTTGTCTTTTCAACATTATATAATATCCCTTGGAGTCAACCCTTATTCTCTGATTCTTTCATGTAGATATACACTATGCAGAGTTCCCCATTATTGTTCATTATCCCTACTAGACTGTGTAGAACCCAAAAATTTGAGTTGAGAGACATAGTTGTATATTTGGAAGGAAAAATAAATGGTTGAAGGTGAGCGTAGAGGTTGGGCAAGCTAGGAAACCTTTCCCATTGATTGGTTTTACTCACATATGCTTGAGGAGATACAAATTGATGTTACAGGTGGTTCTCCAATAGCACATATAAGATTGGACTCCTTCTATGCACACACTAGAAGCACCTTGCAAGATGGATCTCCCAAGAGAACCGTGGATCGGTGAAGGGGGTGCTTGAGCCCATAAGGGTGTCGTGTGTGGTAGGTATTGTTGAAGCCAAGGTTGTGGTAGTTGAGTGAGATCCCTATAGAGATTTGTATGAGCATCTGAACAAGCATAGGTTGCATAACAATTTTTTAGTTCAGAGAGAAACCTATAGGTATTTCCTTCGCCCTGGTGGCCTCTCAATAGAAAGAGTATATGTTGGATAGAGTGCCTACAGTTGGGTGCAAAATTTCTCTTACATGACCAGTTTCTTGGATCTGTGTTTGATGAAGATACATATTCTTTTGTATTTCAATGTGCAATGCTTTTATTTGATGCATGTGATGATTATGTTAGTAATTGCATGCTAGATGTGTGTATGGATCGATTTTATTTCCGTTGTGTATTTTTATTTTGCTTGTGCACACATCTTTTAAATATTATGAAATCGTAATTTAGATATGGGGTGAATTTTGGAGGCCTCGAATTAGTTAATGTCCGCTCCCATTGGTTGGATTGGGTGAAGGGGA
>LPNX010936276.1:100076-141906 GCA_001517045.1 Pseudotsuga menziesii | reverse complement strand
AACACCTTAAGATGAGCTGAAATGCACAGGATATTTACTTCTATTCTTAACAGAAAAGCCACAAATAGCTATAAATAAGCATAACAACAAATAAGCCTAACAATATTTTTACCCAATCTACGTTAGTGACCGGCAGTGACTTAAAGCCCTATAATTATTTTCACGAATTTCATCTATTAGTATTTATAGGCACGAAACAATTCCCCATTGCTCATTCAATTAGAATTAGAATTAATATATAAGATCCTCATCAACCCCTTTTAAACAAAGAGCTGGTCTTTTAATGCAAATATACTTTCAAAGAGCCCATCCTGATTAAATCTTGTGTAAGGAAGAAGGTTCTTTTAAGGTTAATGCTCCAAAACAGAAGACTTTAACTAAGGAATGATGGAAATTTTACAAGCCAACATAAATGTTTCAAACATGAGTATGTAGAAGTAGAAGTCAAACCTCTTGCAGATGAGTGGCTTCTATGGTGTTGAAGATCCGTATAAGAGTCCCCTTAGTATCTTGTAAAGGATAGGATAAAGGATATATGGGAAGCAACCTGGTAGAGAAGTACAAAAAAAATGAATGGACAATATCATAATTGAATGTCAAGACTCTGAACTTTGAAGGAGCCAGATTCAGAAGCCAGAAAAAATGAATGGACAATATCATAATTGAGTGACGAGACTCTGAACTTTGAAGGAGCCAGAAAAGATGATATAATTTTGTTTATAAACTCTAATAAAATGCCCTGTAAGATCTGTGTATGGTATAGAATTAAAAAAAATGGCGTGAGATTGTATGATCTGTGTATGGTATTGTGATGGTACAGAAGTAAAAAAAATGAATAGACATGAGACTGGGAACTTTGAAGGATCCGGAAAGGATGATATAATTTTTTAATACTCTAACAAAATGCCCTATAAGATCTGTGGTATTTTGTAATAAAATGCCCTGTAAGATCTGTGTATGGTACTGTGAATTAAGATCTGTGTATGGTATTGTGAATTACACAAATTGTCACAAAGGAAGCATCCACAATGAGAATTATATAATGCTCAAATCTTTATTTCTATAGCACCTATCTATAGATTTTCAATTCTATGTTACTTTCAATAAAGCATCAACAAATTTTCAATTCTATACCACTCCAATCTGTAACTTTATCACCCAAATCTATGTTGCTTATATCATCCAAAATCTCAGTTCCTCCTGTATATCATATTACAACACCAACTATAAGAGCATATTGACCCAGAATCAGTCCCTTCTGGGTTGTAAAGATAACGCACTCCCTACCTTTATTATTTACATCAAAGCAAAACATTCCATCCAAATCCTCCATTCCAATTAACTAAATGCTACACAAATGGCATCAGGAGACTTTGCCTCCTCTGCCATGGAAGTGTATTCATAAATACAATATTTCTGGGAATGCAACAAAATATTGATCGCACTAACTAAACACAACCTAATTACAAAGTAATTACCTAGAAAAAATAATTTTAAGCCTGTGCATGTGCATAAATCTATATATCAGAACTCGTCTGATCATGGCCCTCGTGTCATTGTATTAAGCGATCAACAGTGGTTAAGAGGATCAAGATTGGAGTTCACATTAAAAATGTGTACCCTCAATTTGTGAATGCAACAGTTGACAGTACCACAAAGGAAAGCAAAGTCACATGCTTTTGTATCGATGTATTTGACGTGTTTCTGCGTAGATTAGACTATGTACTCCCTTATGAGGTCGTTTCCTATCATATTCGTGATAATGAACCTGATGACTTTCTTTACCAAATTTATCACAAGGTTCTTTCTCTACTTTATCTCTTTAGTATTGTTTTCAGTTTTGTTTTTATAATTTTTTATATCTATTGTCGCACTGTTATTTTACTTAAATTCTTGTACTTATGGCATATTTAATATCATGTAAAGCCCACGGTTTATTCTTTAAAGTTTAACGTTGTATGGCGTATCTTTATAATGTTTTCCGTGAAACATGTCTGTATTTTTGAAGTTATTTTTCTTAATGCTTTTTGAATTTCATCGAGATACGGACTCCATGCAGATTAGTTTTCAATTTTTTAAAATAATTTAAAAATAGTGCTAATTAATATTTAATTAATTATTTCTCATTTACAACATATTGTAAAACATAAAAGGTTTAATGTAAAGGACCAAAAATGAATAATAAGCAGGTATTTATTAATACAAAGCTACAGTGAGGTATAACCTCTCTTACTGATACACTGATACAGGTTAAACCATTGGAAAAAGACATTTTACACCACATATTAAAATATGAATTATGGAGAGCTTTTGATTTTGTAATAAAAATAATATTTTAATAATCCAATTTTATAAAAGTTTCATACCATGTTTATTGTTTGTATGACTACAATAATAAAGTAGGAAGTGACGGATAATTGAAAAATAGAAAATAAAATTGAAACATGCACTTAAAAGTTAACACGACGCTCACCTACTTTGAGTTTTCTTCAATTTGAATCTTGTGATATGTTTGGTTGGATTACAACTATTGATGCTTTTTGCATGTCCTACAGTTGGCCGCCTTTGTTAATCCATCAAGGAGCATGAATGATATCACCTTTGCCTCCCCTTGTCGTGCCTGCTTTTTGTTTTGCTTTATGTTTCTATTTTTCTTATTTTCATAATGGTTCAACATACATTCTATGTCACAACTAGATCCAAGCTTCATTCTATGCTGTCATATCAAACTGGGAATACATGCAGGCTCATAGAATGTAAACGCAAGGGGTAGTCGGAATAAAGGCTTATGTGCAAAGTAAATTTCATTAGATTCCTCATAGCAAGTATGGTGCTAGAGGCGCAACCCAGGTATTTTGATAGAAGCGCAACACAGGTATTTTGATATAAGCTGAGAATTTGATTGCCCATACTGCATGCAGACCAGGTGGCATGTGAAACCCTACCATTGTGTTCTAGAATAGTGTATTTGACTTAATCTTTGTGTTTAATATCTCTGCATCCATCCTTCAAGAAGGTCTTTCTCTCTTTCTGTGTTGACAGGTTGGAGGGGAAAGTGGCAATAATCACAGGCGGAGCTGGAGGAATAGGAGAAGCCATCGCTTGAACCTTCATACGTGAGGGAACCAAAGTCATAATCGTAGACATTGCAGAAAAGAGAGGCCTGGAGCTCTGTCAAGATCTGGGATCTCAGGCAACCTACTTGCACTGCAATGTGAGCAAAGAGGAGGACATGGAATCAACAGTGGATGAAGCCATCAAGCTGCACGGCCAGCTCAACATTATGTTCAACAATGCAGGAGTTATTAAAAACCCTAATTCTATGGGGGTTGTGATCTCAGACTACAATATGGATGAATTCGATAGAATCATGAATGTGAATGCGAAGGGGGCGATGTTGGGTATCAAACACGCAGCCCGGGTGATGATTCCGAGGAAGGCAGGCTGCATAATATGCACAGCGAGCATAGTGGGCATAATGAGAGGGCTCTCTCCTTATGCTTATACTGCATCGAAGCATGCAATTTTAGGGCTTGTGAAGAACACAGCGGCCGAGATGGGGAAGTATGGGATCAGAGTGAACTCTGTTTCTCCTTATGGAGTTGCTACCTCCATGTCTGTTGGTGTCTCCAAAGAAATGGATGGTAAGGCCTTGGCCTCGGCCATTACTAAAGAAGACAGGTTGAGGGTGGAGGAAGGGTGTAAGATCATAGCCAATTTGAAGGGCCCGGCTCTGAAAGCGGGGGATGTAGCAGAAGCCAGGTTGTATCTGGCCAGTGATGAAGCCAAGTATGTTAGTGGTTCGGGAAAGGGCGTAGCCTCTCCTTCCCCCAGATTCGGGTTCAGTGTGTCTCAGGAGGCATAAATATGGCACCAGAAGGAATCAACGGAAGTATATGTGGGACACGAGACTCAGTTGAGAAAGTCTTGGAATTTATTCAAGTAGACGACCGCCTGAAGGGCTTGAGGCAGAACGAGTCTCCTAAGATAAGCTAAGATAGTCCAGAGGATGAGGTATAATTGAACTGTTTCATACCATTGTGTTCTAGAACAGTGTATTTATTTTCCAGGGCCGACCTTCCATCCCTCTTTTTATTTTTCTCTGTTATCTCCTTCCCCCAGATTCGGGTTCAGCATGTCTCAGGAGGCATAAATCTGGCACCGGAAGGCATCAACGGAAGTATATGTGGGACACGAGACTCAGTTGAGAAAGTCTTGGAATTTATTCAAGCAGACGGCCGCCTGAAGGGATTGAGGCAGAACGAGTCTCCTAAGCTAAGCTAAGCTGGTCCAGAGGATGAGGTATAATTGAACTGTTTCATATCATTCTATAAAACAACACTTCAGAATTTAGTAAATTAGCTTGGGTGTACGAGGAGAAAATTCATGTTAAAATGTGGTTGATAGAAAATTGTTCAGTTTCCTTCATTTTTTACCATTGTTAATCAATTTGTGACAGGGTGAACAGACATAAAGTCAATTTGTCACTCGGTGAACAGACAAAGAGGGCTTGGTTTATTTGTTTTTCGCCATGATATAAGGATTGTTTGTTATAAGTTATTGCATTAAAATTATAAGTTAAGTGTTGTGTCTAAATGTTTGTTCAGATATGTAGCCTTCTACTCCTGTGCAGAATTGTATTGAAGATTCTATGAATCCATACTTTAAGCTGAAGAAGCATTGATATTTTAAGCTGAAGAAGCAGTCGATGAACAGGGAAGGATATGTGAATCAATCCTGCTGTACATTTACAGGAAGATGAAAAAATACCTGATAACAGTGCTTCCTCTAATTCTTTAGTAGACCTTTCTAGGTTAATGACTTCAATAAAATTTTCCTGAAGTTTTTCCGTGTTGTTACAGTCGCATTTTTTGTTCTTGCACCAACAACATCACATCACATGCTACTTATGCTAGTTATGCTAGTTATATATAGAATGAATGACTGGAAGAAATACAACATAGCTAGGATCGGCTCGGCTGGAGAGTCTTACCTCAGAAGACTGTGCGATCTCTATACATGAAGTCTCTCCGCAGCGAAAGAAGCTCTGATGAAGGGACGACAGATGATGAAGTGACGGAAGCTCTGATGAAGGGACGACAGATGAAAGACGGATATAGTTGTTTTTCAGTCAGAAGGTAGCAGATGAGATACAACTTTTTTTTAGTCATAAGGTAGATGAAGAGATGAACATAAATTAGGAATGAAGGAGCCAGATGACCCCAATCGTCGGACGAAAGCATCCTACGGCTGGGGGAAAAAAATGCATTAACTAGGGGAGTCGACTCCCATTTGTTAAATGCCTTACGGCGTAATTATCAGTATGCCGCACTTTGCTATTGCAAATTTTCATATTTTGTTGTGGAGTACTTTAAATCTTGGAATGTATTTCCATGAATCATTTTTTCCATTATGATTATTTTCATTTCCCTCCCTAGTTTTGATTTTCACTTGTTACACCGCCACTATGATTTATTTGAATTCAAAATTCAAATAAGAGAGGATTTCACTTTATCAATACCAATTTCACTTCCTTAGTGTGCCTTTCTATTCTCTTTCTCCTTTCATTCAATTTAGCCTTGGAAACCTCAATTCCACACTTCAGACATAATTTGCTTAGCATTATGTGTGATGTACTATTGACTTTGCTTTAAAGGGGAATCATGTAGTTGTATCTTAATATTTACATAACTA
The DNA here is from genome assembly GCA_001517045.1 of Pseudotsuga menziesii. NCBI lineage: Eukaryota > Viridiplantae > Streptophyta > Pinopsida > Pinales > Pinaceae > Pseudotsuga > Pseudotsuga menziesii. The sequence goes on along the minus strand of LPNX010936276.1, from coordinate 136,212 downwards.
TTTTTAGACAATCCCCATAAACTCATAACTTCCCAAACTTATGAATGTATAAACAAAAATGCAAACTTGAGTTTGATGAATGCAATCTAACCAAAAATACACCACACAAGAGAGAAATGAGCCAAAGGATTGAAAGAGGTTAAAGGTGTATGTGACAAAAAGGCCCAATATAGGAGGTAAATGGTGTTAGTGTTCAACGGCGTCATATAAGTTGAAATATCCTTTACAACATCTTTACAAGAATCATGTTGTCTCTAGGAATTTCTAGAGTAGAAGTTAAAGATTCTATAATTTTGCATCAATTGCAAAAAAAAATTCAAAACTTAATAAAAAAGTACATCTTAAAAAATTAATAAAGTTTAAGACAAATAAAATTTACATAGCTCAACCATAAGCCAAATCATAATTTTTCTTTTGTAAAGCTACAGGAAATAGTTATATTAAAAGTACAAAAAATATTGCAAGGCATAATGCCAGCCTGGCCGGTCTAGGTTGTTGGAACCACCTATTTGGACACCCAAAAACGCCAGGCATCGGAGTATAATGAGAAAACTGGCCAATTCCAAGGAGATGGACATCATTGGAGAACATACATTTTTACCAGATATCATAATCGAGCAAGAAAACATATGTTTTAAAAATATATATAAAACCTTTGTAGAAAACCTAGAGAGCTAGGGGCGGTCATCTTCTGCTGGCGCTTCTTCCTTGATGGGATTGGATTTGTATTTGACTATGGGGAAGCTACCAAAAAAATTGCCCTCCCACCCTTGTGGAGAGAGTTCGGGTGTTAGAGGATCTGTTTTGCCTCTTAGAGCAGCCTCCCCAATGGACGTGTGAACCCATTTTAAGTGCAACAAATATATGGTGGAGGGCACTGGGAAGTTGGAGAGAAATGATGGTAGGTTAGAGGAAGCACTTGAGTCATGCAAAACTGGCCTTGAGGTGGAGGATAGCAAGGCTTTCAAACTCCTTGCCACTCTTTCAAACATACCTTCTAGAATGGACGGAGCTGGAGGCTCAGAGGATGGGCCTCCTGGATGAGTGGCCACCGAAGACCTAGCAAGGTGAGTGGCTACCATGCTAACCATGTCGGGACTCAACATGTTTGGAGTGGGGCACCTGTGGATATTGGAGCCCCTCTCCAATGAATATTTTCCTCCAGCCAAACTAGCATCAAGGCTTGCTAATTTAGTGTCCAAATGCACCAGGATACCTATGATATCCAAGATGGAAGAAGTTGTAGCGGTCTAGTTCACTACAACTTCTTCGACCAAGTTTCCAAGCATTTTTTTCACCAACCAATAAAATTTTATTTGATTACCGTAATTGTTGGTGGCGAGGAATTCTGCCACCTAACCAGATTCCCAGTATTCAATGAGAGCTCGAACCAAGGCCAAAACTGTGCTATCATAACCTTTGTTTATCGCCTTGGCCTTCTTAGGATGCTTAGGTTCCCTTGCAGAACTATGCCTACTGCCCCGATGAGGGGTTCCTCTCAGTCGGGTCATGGTGTGTGAGAGAAACATCGAAACACATAGAGAAGCACCCGAGTCATGCAAAACCGGCCATAAGGTGGAGGATAGCAATGCTTTCAAACTCCCTACCACTCTTGCAAACATATATTCTAGAATGGATAGAGCTGGAGGCTCAGAGGATGGGTCTCCTGGATGAGTGGCCACCGAAGACCCACTAGGGTGAGTGGCTACCACGCTAACCACGTCGGGCCTCAAGATGTTTGGAGTGGGGCATCTGTGGATATTGGAGCCCCTCTTTAGTGAAAATTTTCCTCTAGCCAAACTAGTGTCAAGGCTTGTTAATTTGGTGTCCAAATGCACCAGGAGACCTATGATATCCAAGATGGAAGAAGTTGCAGCGGTCTAGTTCACTAAAACTTCTTCGACCAAGTTTCCAAGCATGTTTTTCACCAACCAATAAAATCTTATTTGATTACTGTGATTATCGGTGGCGAGGAATCTCGCCACCTGACCAGATTCCCAATCTTCGATGAGAGCTTGAACCGGGGCCGAAACTGTGTTATCATAATTGTTGTTTATTGCCTTGGCCTTCTTGGGATGCTTAGGTTCCCTTCTAGAACCATGCCCACTGCCCCGATGAGGGGCTCCTCTCGTTCGGGTCATGGTACGTGAGAGAAACACTGAAATACATAGAGTTAAGCAATTAACAGATCCAGACAGAACATTGCAGAGCTTCACATAGAACGTCGAGGGAGAGAGAATGCAGGAGGAGAAGGGAAAAATCACCATTTCATACATCATCGAAGAAAGCGACATGTGAGCCACACACGAGATTTCCAACTTGTAGATGCCTGTGTAAATGATCCGGTACTCCTCCCCTTGCATTAAAGAGTTAGACCACATCCTTGATGCACCTAAAATACCCACTGAAGTGTGAGCACACTTCAAAGAACCTGGCCAAGGATTCTTCTGGATAATTTTTCCCACTATCGAGATGGCTTGCGCTTTTTCTCCCTTATGAAAGAGCATCGAATCCAGTTGTCTCTTAACATCAAGCATCGCCAGTGCCTTTACCAAGTTCAAAAGGAGTGTCGACGCCTTTACCCTCCTTGCAGAAAGCATCGACATAGTTAAAATGGGAATAAAAGGAATATTTGAGAAGCTTCCATGAGAAAGCCCTCGTGGAAGTGGTTCCTATCAGCTAGGGAGAGGTGGCACTCGACCTCATCACCCATAGGGATCATCCCCTATCCTTTTCCTAAAGAATCTCATCTCATATGAGCCTCCCTTGGCCTATAAAAGAAGCCTTCATGGAGTGAGTAAGGGGAAACCAAGAAGAGCATCCTTATGTTGTTGGAATGAAGTCTGGTAATGAGGCAAAGTTGAGTGAGTTTGTGTATAAAGAGATTTGTGTGAGTGTGGAGTGTTGTGAGTTTGTTGAGAAAGCCCTCGTGGAAGTGGTTCCTATCAGCTAGGGAGAGGTGGCACTCGACCTCATCACCCATAGGGATCATCCCCTATCCTTTTCCTAAAGAATCTCATCTCATATGAGCCTCCCTTGGCCTATAAAAGAAGCCTTCATGGAGTGAGTAAGGGGAAACCAAGAAGAGAATCCTTATGCTGTTGGAATGAAGTCTGGTAATGAGGCAAAGTTGAGTGAGTTTGTGTATAAAGAGCTTTGTGTGAGTGTGGAGTGTTGTGAGTTTGTTGTAAGGCCATTGTGGAAGACAAAGATGGAAACATCAAGGCTTCGGTTGGAGCTTTACCTTATTATTTGATTAATACAAAAGTGTTTCTATTTCCCATATTTGATTTGTGTTAATATCAGTTAAATATTGTTGGATTCCTTGATCACTAGCATAGATTGTTAATCTGTCTTATTACTCTCATTTGTTGTCTTGTTTTCTTGATGCTTATTTACAGGTACTGTAGACTACATGGAGAGCAGTGAAACAAAGACTAAATATTCCATATTTGAGGTATAAGAGTGATTTTCATTTGTAGATTAACCATCTAGGGAAAGGATATATTGATGTGGTGTTTTGTTCTATACTTGTACCATACAGGATAGATGAACAAGCGGTGTCCGCACCGGTTACAGAATTCCTACAAACAAAATTGGCCACCATACTAGGGAAAGCTTGATCCAGTCAGATATGGGGTAGATCCAGTCAGATCTGGAGTAGATCAACTTAGATCCAAAGCATATCCAATTAGATCTATAATTGTTAGTAACATTATCACTTGTAAAAATTTCATCATCTTTTCTTAACTCTTTTGGATTATTAAGGTGAGTGATACACCTTAATTTTTCATCATTTTCCTATGTTTGAATTGTTATTCACTTCTATATCATTCTAGCTCAGTACTTTTGGTTTCTTGGCTGATGATTAACCCTTTTTATTTTGCAAATCTACTGGTGCACCGGGGCAGATTTTATAGAGTGACGTCCCTCTCTGGCGCTTATTGCACCCTGGTACTAATTGCCGCTGGCGCCTTCCTCCATATGACACAGAGCCCCTTCAATGCCTCTACTCAATAAACATTGTGCGTCGTCCACATGCTGGCACTCTGGTGAAACCATACACAATGCGCCGAGGTAAGTACATGATTGCCTTAGAGCATGCGTTTTCAAATATTTTGCTTCTCTAAAGTTTGTTGTGTGATTCGTTTGTTGTTTGCTTGCTAGATCTGATATTTTGGTATCCTGATCTCGTCTTTTGGGTTCAGATTTAATGTTTTTCATCAATAGGGAATTTGTAATGAAAAGGAATTGTGTTTGATTTACAGTTTTTGGATGCATGACTGGCTTAGACCATTCTCTAAAACGTTTGTTGTGAAAAAAGAAGATTTGTAGCCTATTTGAGATTAGTTTATTTCTGTTGTTGTATGTTCTTTCTTTTTCAAAATCATATTAAAAAATACAAAAGGATTCAAATAGCTTGTTTTATTTGCATAAGTACTTAGAAATTTTTCTTTATGAGTGCTTAGGAAAAGTTCATTCCTGGTTTGTATGCGTGCTTAGGAAAGTAGATATTTATGAGTTTGATTGAGAAAGTGTAGTTGTGATAGACATTAGAGGCTCTACTTCTTTTCTCTTTTTAGAGATTAGATAGTTTTAATGGTGAAAATATTGTGTCTTTGAAAATATTGTCATATATACTGAAGTTTGGTTTATTGAAAGTAGCATGACATCTTGTTTTTGAAAGAAAAATATTTCTTCCCTACTCTAGTTAGCTTTCATCGAAGAAAAATACTTGCATGGCATATAGATCTCGACTTTTCATCTTGATATACACGTCACAAGCATTCACTAACCATCTAAATAAAATAAACGGTAGTTTAGGTTAAATTTTTTTCGTAATTTTAGTGATAGGGTAGAGATGTGTTCTGACGTCTTAAAACATAGGAGTTGTTTTTTTATTCCTGCACCGCATCCTAAGGACTGTGTGATTCTTCCAGGTACCACCAGTATATCAAACGACATTTCACGTTCCCTTGAGGTATATAGAAAGGTACTTCATGTACTCGATTGTATATCAGAAGGCCCCTTTCAGACGGTTGTGCATTATACATCACTAATACATATTTGAGCTCCCATGTACCTTGTGAATATTGGGAGACCCCTCTAGGATACCTTAACCAACTAAGCACATCCTTTTGGCCATCTTGTTCGAGAAATACATTGAGAACATCACTCGGGGAGAATCTATGCATGTTCCGTCTAGGTAGTCAGGTATTCAAGAAATGGCACGGTCCCAATCCTCCTTGTCGCATTTTACTATTGGACCCTGTGGTATATCGCAAGTAGTGACAAATTGACAATCCTAGTGAGGAACCGACTATTACAAGCCCATCATGTCATTTAAGTTTGTTTGTGGCCTTATATTACGTAGGTTTGTTTGTGTGTGTTTTCTTCTTTTTAGACATCTAGAGTATAAATATTTAGCCAACATCTTGGTTGATTTACTCGTGAGGCATTCTCATAGGTTGTAGGGTTTACCACCCAGCTATCCTCTTGGTATGGAAGGAAACAAAGGTGAAACCATGGACCGACCAGCTTCTACTGATTCTCATGTAGAAGATATTCCATTTACCAGAACTAGGGAAGAATTTACTACTTATGATAACCCTTTGATACAACTTCCACTTACGGATGATTCATCCTTTCATTTTTTAATGGAAGGTCTCAGCTCATTGTATTAGGTGTTTAACCACCCATCAGGTGACCTTGTAAGGACATAATTTGGTCCAAATGATCCTTTTTAGAAAACTTCCCTAGGAAAATCCATTGCTAAATATGGCACTATTACAACTAAACCAGAGACCTCGGTACTCACTCCTCTGAGGAAAACCCTTAGAAATGCTCCATCCAATGCGGAACTCTTTAAAAAATATATTGAGAATTTACGCAATATGGGAGAAAATTTAAGAAGGAGACGTTTTTCTTCTCTTCCCCACGTTTAGAGAACAACCCCACCTAGATATGATTCCCTTTCGTCACCTCAAGTAGCTCCTGTCTCAAGGTCACCAGCCCCTGACATGGTTACTCAAGATCCAGGTCAAACCTCCACCCCCACCCCGCTTAGTCAAAACTCTCCATCAGTTTCCACTTCCCCGAAAGTTTCTACACCTGTGGGTCATTCCCTAGCTCAAGTTTCTTTACCTTCCATGGGAACCATTTCTAGTAAAGGTAAAAATTTACCAACGGGACCACTAGTAGTAAATACCCCTCCTGCTAATACCAACATGGTTGTACCCTCTTCCGACCAAGGAGGACCTTCATGGGTCCAACCTGGTGTCATTCCTTCTTCGTGGGGATATACTTGTAAGTTTTAATCCTGTGTAGAGAAGTAAAGCATACAGATTATTTTAAGCAAAATAGTGATCACAACACATCAGTCACACATAAACACAAATATTTACCCTAAAAACCCTTAACTGGGAAAACTAGAAAACCTTGGAGCCACACCTCTTATATTCTCTTTATTACATTATGAATCCTCACAATACAAAATATAGGTATTCTACAACATCCAAATACCCTAATCCGTTAACCTGGATTAGAAAAAGACTCCTATCCCGTAACCGCGATTAAGTTACATATTTTTAGACAAATTCTAAAAATAGCCACAAACAACTATAAATAGCCAAAAAAATTTGCTCGCTATGCTCGAAGGTGCTTTTGGGATCACCGAGCTGCAGTGCTGACATGTGCACCTCCCCTCCAAATGCACATGCAAAGAATATAATAGATACCCAATAATACTTACCCTGGGAATTAACCACCTATGGTTCATCAAGTGTATCAACCTGCACCGTTGGCGACTGTTTATCCTGGAATTCCCTATCGTGGGAATGCTTGTGTCCCCTGGGGGAAACCTAATTAGTCTAATGTTCCATCTAATGGAGGATCTTTTGTAAACACTGTTGGAGGTTTTGGAGGTCCAGCTGGAGTCCCTCCCCTTAGAGGACCCCCTAGAGGACCTGGAGGATCTGGAGGACTTGGTGGACCATCTATAGGACCACCACCTGGAGGACCACCGTTTTGAGGACCACCACCTGGAGGACCACCGTATGGAGGACCACCACCTAGAGGAACACCACTTGGAGGACCACCATCTGGAGGACCACCACTTGGAGGACCACCACTTGGAGGACCACCACCATCCCCTGGAGGACCTCCACCTAGAGGCATAACCCTTGGAGGCCCACCTCCCTCGAGTGGCCTGACGCCTGGTGTACCTTATAGTGGATATTTTGGAAATCAACCACCTAACCAATCGATCATGATGAAATCATCTATTCCCATTTACCAATCTTCTTATGGTCCTACTAGTTCACAAATTCCATACCAATACTATCAATATCCTCAACCTAATCAACAATTTCCATTTCTGACTACGTTAAAATTTCCAGATCTGTCTAGATTAATCAACGATCCGATACATCATGATCCCTCATGGCCGACGATCCCAGTTAAGTTACCCTAAGACATTCCTAAATTTGACAGTAAACCTGGTGAGGATCCCAAAAATCACGTGATGACTTTTCATCTGTGGTGCTCATCAAATTCTCTGATGGATGGTTCAATTTGTATACAGTTATTTCAGAGAACCCTCACTAGAGTAGATCTGAAATGGTATATTGAGCTACCAAAAAACTCCTTTTGGGACTGTAATACCTTATCAAAGGCATTTTTAACCCATTTCCAATTACCAATTCGGTACGATACAAGTACAGACTTGTTAACCTCGCTTCACTAGACTACTTCCACCCATATCTCTAATCATATACATGAATGGAGATGAAGACATAGGTTTATATATGCTCCCATTCATGTTCAGTTACTGGCTGATTGGTTTACGAAATATTTACTTCCCCCCATTGCTAGGGATGTTTCCATGGGAGGTGGTGTTACAGAGCAACATGCCATTAGTCGTGCTCATTAGCTAGACTTGGTTTATTCCCATTCAAGCACTTTGTATGAATTAATTCCTCATGATCCTTGCTCTACATCGGACCCCTCAAGACCTACAATGGAACCACCTGATGATGGCATTCTTGGTTCATTTCAAACACAATCAATGACAAAATCCACTAAAAAAGAAAAATCAACCTACCGCACCAGCTAGTCAACCTGTTACACCACCCAAAACTGCATCCTCTCCTCTTATTTCCATTGAAGTAAATGTTGTTCAATATGATGAATCTTTGGGAGGAAAGAAGAAAGGTAAAAATAAATATAATAAACCTGACAACCAACAGGAAGGTAAAACACAAAAGCCTGATGTTGATTCTAAGAACAAGATAAAGGAAAAGTTTCCCTGCCTGATTTGTGGAGGTGATCACTTTACTAAAGAGTTTCCTCATCGAGAGGAAGTTATCAAGTTTTTGAAAAACTCACCCACCCCTGCAGTTCTTATATACCCTTTCCCCACACAACAACAATTGATTGATCATCAATCCTTGCATGGGCCTTCTTCATCTTCCCTTGATGAAGTCAAATGATGTCAAGTGAAGCAATTAACCTTAACAAAAGATCCCAAAGTTATTACCCTCCCCCAGAAAAGAAAGCTAATGATGTTCCATCTAACAAACCTTCAGTTTCCACCCCTCCTCCAAGTAACGGTCTTTAGATTGAAAAACCTATTCTTGATACAATTCTACTCCCACCTAAGAGTACACTTCGAAAGTCCATTCTTAATCCTAACGCACATGCTGCCTAGTAATATAATATAGTCAAATATCTAGCCCAAGCACCCTACTCTATGTCCAATCTTGAGGTACTCCAAACATGTCCTATAGAACAAAAGAATTTTCTAACAGCCCTTGGAGCTTTGGATCTTGAAAAATAGTAGCATTATCGCTCTCAAGTTGGATGGTTTTAAAACTAGGCTCTCACATCCGTTGGCTTTCTAGTTTTCCACAAAGTCTCTTGGAAAGACCATCCGTTGTACCATATTAGACGAGGGAGGCTCTACCTCAGTCATGTCTTTGTCTTGTTGGAGAGCCACCGTTTCTCCTGAAATTAATCATTCACCCATGACACTAAAGGCCTTTGAGGCTCGCCGATTTCAACCTTATGGATTACTTCTCTCTCTCCAGGTAGAACCGGGGGGAAATAAGTTTCCATTCATGTTGAGGTCGTTGATGCTCCTTTGGATTACAATATTCTCCTAGGTCGCAACTGGTTTTATGCTATGCAAATTGTTGCTTCATCTGTTTTTCGGATAGTTCAGTTCCCATTCCAAGGGAAGATTGTTACAGCTGATTAGTTAGATTTCTGTTCACTGAATATCACCTTGAATACTGTGAACAACATTCCTCTTTTGATGACCCCACAATATCAAAACATTGGAGTAGGTATCTTTAAATATTCTTTGCTCGTGGGAATCTTTCTGTTATCTAATCCTCCTCCTGTTTCGCAGTCCGCATCTGTGAACATGATTTCTGCCTCTACTATAGACAAAGGAAAGTCCATTTTTGAATCAACATCAATGTGTCCTTTTGAGGAAATGTACCAATCTATCCAAATCACCAGTGACTCTACCATCAACGATCATTTGTTGGTGGCTTCAGATCCTTATCACCTACCGTATTGGCTAGAAACCTCCCCCTCATCTCTAGATTATCTTTCACATACACTTCCCTCTGACGAATCCATCATGGAAGTTATGTCCCTAGATGATATTCCTTGGAAATATCATCACCATCGATCCTCTTTCCTTCCCCATGGTCACATGGTAGAAGAACAATTTGCATCAACGGTTTCTTCTGATATAGTCACTGATCCTTAGTCTCCGATCCTCACTCGTGATGTCGAATCTGAGGGTAATTTATGTAACATTACAAAAACCATCTCAATGGATATATTAGTGAAACTTGGTATTTCATAGAACATCCAAATAGGATAGAACTCTTCACCTTCAGAGATACAGTCTTACATGGCCTTATTTAAGGAATTCAGAGAAGTTTTTGCTTGGACCTATGAGGAAATATCAGGGATAGATCCCTCTATTGTAGTACACAATATTAAAACATACCATGGTGTGAATCCATTTCGACAGAAGTTACCACAAATACATCTGAGGAAAGCAACAACCATAAAGGAAGAAGTTGAAAAACTTCTAAGGGCTGGTTTCATTTACCCCGTGCCCTTGACTAAATAGATGTCCAGCATAGTCCCTGTCAATAAAAACCAAGGTACTATTAGGTTTGCATTGATTTTTGGGATTTGAATTGAGATTTTCCTAAGGATAACTTCCCCACCCCATACATTGATCAAATTATTGACAATTGTGTCAGGAGTGTCATGTCCCCATTCCAATAGGTCTACTAGTTGATAATGTTCACCCACCTACTAGTTCCCTAGGTTGGGGGAGGAGGCATTAAATATTACAATAAGGGAGATATGGGACCCAAGAAACCTTATTTTATCATTTACACATTAATTTGGGTCATACAAATAACAAATATGGATAAAATAAAGTGGCATTGCTTCATAAGGACATTTGGAGGTCCATGGGGGCCTTGGGTGGCTAGATTCCTCCTTACACATGACATGAATTAGTCCCAAATTAAAAATTATGGGCGATGGAAGGTTATTGGAAGGTGAATATTCATCAAATTACATATCATGAGCCCAAGGATTTGAATGGGTGAATAGGATTAACTCCCCATAGAAGAGGAAGAGTCTAGGAAGAAACTAGGTGCCATGTGGAGCTAGATTCATTGTGCTTTATGACAACAACGATGGAAGATTATATGACAAGTTAGACCTGATTTCAGACCTGATTGCTGAAATATGACAAATATTAAATCACAGGGCTAAAAATATCCACCAATAGGTCGAATTTGGGAATTAGAGGCAACCATTCGAATTTGGTGGAAGATGAAAGGTTGAGGAGAAGGCCAGGTGTCATGGAGGTTAGTAAACATCAAGGATGAGGTGGAAAAAGGCTATGGGAATAAATTATACCTTGGAGGACCTTGTGAGGGTTTTAAAAACATGTCATGAGGAATGGAAATCGACTTTTATCATTAGTGAATTTTCCTTTGGCATTTGGAGAGCAATTGCTTGTCCTTTGCACGGTGACTGCACGCTTACCTTGCTAGTGAGCCAATTTTGAGAGATTGAGATTCTCATCCAAGTTGGCCATGGGAGAGGCCATTCATACCTCTCATTTGGAGCTTTAAATAGTGTTTTATTTCATATGGGATTCTTCTATTGTTTGTGATTCATATTTCCTCCCATTCTCTCAATTTCCACTTCCATATTTCCATGTTTTTCTATGAAGGTGCACTAGTGTGAATGGTGGTTGTGCCCCATTGAGTTCAGTTGATTTAAAAGATATGATTTATGGATTTGTAATATCCATTTCATATTCTCTATAAATCTAAATCAGAATAAATACAAATTCAAATGTCCACATTTCCAAGCTTTCTTGTGACTAGTTTCCATGTGAAGATTTTCCCTTTCAATGGAGATTGTGAATCTGATGTGTATTATGAATTGGGTCAATGTTATATGATTTTAGTAAGATATTTAAATGGTTTAAATGTTACATATTCATATTTCTCTGTTATGAACCATTATATGCACCATTTATGAGTGGAAGTTGAGCTTTATTGTGACATTTCCTTTAAGCAAATATCACTGAATTTGTGCATTCGAATATGAAGCTTTAATCCTTTGTTGCAGAAATATTAACCATATAATGAAAGGAAATTAAGTATAATTATATTCCCCATACTCTTTTCATAATTTTGGGATGTTTTAATAGGATTTGGAGATTCATTTCTTCCCACACCCTAGGGGGAAATTGCATCATAAATTGCTAGTTAATTTACCGTTTTTTCCCTCATGCCAAATTCGAGTTGCAGATGCTCATGGCCTGTCATAAAAATATAATGGAACCAATTAAATATTTATAAGACTCCCCACATAATTACCTACCAAATTTGAGACCCCCTTGTTCCATTCGAATCCCCAACAGTCAAGACTAGTTAAGACAATTTTTCCAAAATTCTTCCTTTATTGGGAATTTTAAAATTGGCATATTACAAGGGGAATTAGAGCATGATATTGGCACCTGATAGAGATCCCTATTCATGTTCCATGATTCTGACCTTATTCCATTATAAATTGAGAGTGGAGATCTTAATAGTGAAAGAGAAGAAAGTGAAGAAAGTAATCCTAATTACAAAGAGATTAGGAAAGAACTAGGATTTGGAGATATGGAGGGAAAATAAGATAATGGAGACCTTAAAAAGATTCCTTACAAAATCTCTTGAAACTATGAAAATACATCTCATGCAAGGGTTCGAATTGATGGCTAGCCAATTTGGGAGCAAGTCAGTACCTGAGAGGAGTAGTAGTACACCCCATGTTGAGGGGAAGATCCATAGAGAAACCATTTTTTCAAAGACTGGACCTCATAACAGACCTCATGAGTTCAAAAATCAGAATTGACCTGCAATAACCAAGTTTTTAGAGTCCAAAGAAGTCCATTACACCACCTATGATGTTAGAGAAGAAACAAATGAGTGGCAACAATTAAGTGAGGAGTGTAGGAAAGTCCTACCTTTTGATTAATTCATTAGAGATTCTCTTCAAGTCAATTAGAAAGGAGGAAACGGGAATGGGTCATCTCATATTACCCATGAATTAAAATAAAAAATGGGAAAAGTAACCATTCCTTGCTTTGATGGTTCCTCACAAATGTCTGCTAGAACTTGGTTGCATAAATTAACTGTATATTTCCAATTAAATCCTATGGTTGAAGAAGATGCATTGAAAATGACCATTCTACATCCTGAAGGGGAAGATAGTGATTGGTGGTTCCATGGTGTTATAACCTTGGGAAATTATCAAATTTTATATGATGAGGGTTTCTTCGATGCATTGATGGAGATATTTGAGAGGAAAGACCCTGAACTTCCTTTCAAAGAACTAGCGCAATTGAGGCAAGTAGGAACTCTTGAAGCATATATGTTAGAATTTGAAAATATTTCAATAATGGTTTCTGATGCATATATGGATAGGTTGGTTTTATTTTTTACTGAAGGGTTGAAAGAACCTTTTAAAGGGCTAGTGAAATCCCACAAGCTAGCCACATTGAAGGATGCCATGAATTTGACAAGGGATTTGCAGAATGTGTTTCCAAGAACCAAATATCCTCCCAAGACAAATTTCCCTTCCAGTTTCAAGGAAGGTAAGGAACCATGGAAAAAGGAATCCTATACCAAATAAAATAAAGGAGGACCAAGTAAAGAATATCTTAGAATAAAGAAGCTATGTTTTACATGCCAACAACCTTGGGTCCCAAGACATAGATGTGCCAATGGGAAGGCACACTACATTGAAATTTTTTCTGAAGATGATGAAGAAGAGAAGGAGGAGGAAGAGGCACAACTTGCAGCCTAAGAAGAAGGGTATCAAACAATAGAATAATAAGAACCCACTCTTGATACAGGAAAAAATGCAACAATTTCATGTGTACGTAGATTCCACACCTTAAGGATCAAGGGCATCATACAAGTCGAAAAGGTCACCGTTCTAGTGGGTGGTGGAGCCACTCACAACTTGATAGATGCCACCTTGGTGGAGAGGTGAAAGTTACAAGATGAAACTTTTTATGGTTTCATAGTCATCATTCCAGGTAACAATTTCATGGACTGCCCTAAATGGATCCCAAAGCTTCAAGTTACTCTAGGAAATCATACTGTCATTGATAATTGTTATGTAGTGAATGTGGTTGATACTAATGTGGTTTTGGGAGTTAAATGGTTTTATTATTTAGGGGAACATACAATGAATTATCAAGTCCCTGAAATAAGGTTCAAAAATACAAAAGGGAAACCCATCTTATTGAGGGGAATGCACACTTACCCAAATCAAGTAGTGTCTTCTCACAACATGAGGACTATCTTGAGACATGGAGATATAGAGTGGGATGTTTAATTTTTAATTACATATCCTAAACCCCACTTGAATATTTCCAAGCATACTAAAGAGATAGAGCAACTATTGAGTAAGTATGAGAAGGTTTTTGGAGACCTTCCCCCAAGAAGATCACCAAATAGAGGTGTTGAGCATAACATTGAGTTAGAGATAGGAAAACAACCTATCAAAATTCTTCCTTATAGGCATCCAAAAAGGATTCAATATGAGATTGAAGATGCCATTAAAGAACTCTTGGATTTGGGTCTCATCAGGCATAGTTCTAGCCCATTTGCTCCTTCAGTTGTTATGGTAAAAAAGAAAGATGGAACCTTGAGAATGTGCATTGATTTGAGAGCATTAAATAAGAGGAAAATAAAGAATAGATACCCCATCCAAAGGATTTATGAGCTCATGGATGAGATCCATGGGGCCAATTTCTTCTCAAATATTGACCTTAGATCAGTTTGTCATCAAATTCGAATGAGAGAAGGGGACATACCAAAGACTGCTTTCAAATGCCACTATGGTCACTTTGAGTTTGTTTCCATTCCCTTTAGCTTGACAAATGCACCAAACACATTTCCATAATGCATGAACAACATCTTACACAAGAAAATTTGTAAGTTTGTACTTGTTTTCTTTAATGACATTCTTATTTGCAGTAAAATTTGGAAGGAACACTTGCATCATCTAGAAGAGGTATTCACAATTATGCATGATCAATATTTGTTTGCTAAGCTGTCAAAATGTGAGTTTGGTTTGAAAAATATCTTTTATCTTGGACACATCATTGGCCAAGATGGTGTGAAGGTGGATATGGAGAAAATAAGAGCCACCATTTTAGAGTGGCCTTGTCCCAAAAGTCTCACTGAATTTAGAGGATTCATTGGAATTTGCACCTACTACAGAAAATTTGTGAGGGGGTTCTCCCAACTCACTTCACCTTTCACTGATTTGAAAAAGAAATATGCTTTCTAATGGAATGAAGGGGCTGAAAAATATTTCCAAAGAATGAAGGAGGTAATAAGCAATTGTCCTATTCTAGCATTGCCTGATTTTTCTAAGCCATTTTTCTTGGAATATGATGCATCAAGAGAAGGCATTGGAGTGGTTCTAAAACAAGGAAAACACCCAATACCTTTTGAGAGTAGGAATATAAAAACACATGAGAAGATTTAATACATCTATTATAAATAAATTCTGGCCATCATGCATGCTTTGATTGAGTTTAGACAATACTTGGTGGGAAACAAATTTGTAGTCAAATTTGACCATAACAGCTTAAGGTACTTCCTCACTCCAAAGGATTTAAATGAAAGGAAAAAAAAGTGGGTGAGTAAGATTCAATCATTTGAATTTTATATTGAATATGTGAAGGGGGAAAATAATGTGGTAGCCGATTCCTTATCTAGAATGCCTTCTATTTCTCTCATGGATGTAGCAGAAAATTGGAAAGCCACATTAGAAGTAGAGTATGCCAAAGATAAATTTTCTTGTGAACTTTTTGATGGGACTAACAATGATGATAGGTATAAGGTATTGGAAGGAATCATATACTACAAAGGTAGAATCTATTTGGTCCCTAATTCAAGTTTGAAGGAGGAAATTTTAAGAAAGGCTCATGATTCTCCTCTAGTAGGTCACCCTGGTTTCTTCAAAACATATCGAATATTGAGGGAAATATTTTCATGGAAAGGGTTGAAGGCTGATGTTATAAAGTATGTTAATAAATTCCCCACATGTCAGAAAAATAAAGTGGAGCACACTCATCCATCTTGTCTCTTACATTCCTTGCTAATTCCAACACAAAAACGGGAGAGCATTTCCATGGATTTCATTACTGGTTTGACATCAGGCGCCGCCAGCGCCTTTAACTAGTTCACAAGGAGCACCGAAGCCTTTAACCTCTATGCATAAAGTATTTATAGAGTTAAAATTGGAAAAAATGAATATTCGAGAAGCTTTCATGTGAAACCCTCGTGGAGGTGGTTCCTATAAGCTAGGGAGAGGTTGCACTCAACCTCCTCAACCATAGGCATCATCCCCTATCCTTTTCCTAAAGAATGTTAATATCATATGAGCCTCCCTTGGCCTATAAAAGAAGCCTTCATGGAGTGAGTAAGGGGAGACCAAGAAGACCATCCTTATGCCGTTGGATTGAAGTCTGGTATTGAGGCAAAGTTGAGTGAGTTTGTGTGCAAAGAGCTTTGTGTGAGTGTGGAGTGTTGTGAGTGTGTTGTAAGACCATTGTGGAATACAAAGCTGGAAAAATCAAGGATTTGGTTGTAGATTTACCTTCTTATCTGATTAATACAAAAGTGTTTCCCTTTCCCATATTTGATTTGTGTTAATATCAGTTAAATATTGTTGGATTCCTTGATCACTAACATATATTGTTAATCTATCTTATTACTCTCATCTTGTTGTCTTGTTTTCTTGACGCTTATTTACAGGTATTGTATACTACATGGAGAGCATTGGAACAAAGACTAAAGCTTCTAGATATGAGGTATAAGCATGATTTTCATTAGTAGATGAACCATCTAAGGAAAGGATATCAGTATTGTGGTGTTTTGTTCTATACTTGTACCATACAGGGTAGAGGAACAAGCGGTGTTTGCACTAGTTACATAATTCCTATAAACAAAATTGGCAACCATACTGAGGATATATTGATCTAGTCAAATCTGGGGTAGATCCAGTCAGATATGGAGCAGATCCACTTAGATCTGAAGCAGATCCAGTTAGATATATAAATGTTGGTAACATTCTCACTTGTAAAACTTCCATCCTCTTTTCTTAACTCTTTTGTATTATTAAAGTGAGTTATCCACCTGAATTTTTTATCATTTTCCTCTGTTTCAAGTGTTATTCACTTTTGTATCAGTCCAACTCAGTAATTTTGGTTGCTTGGTAGGTGATTAGCCCTTTTTATTATGTGAATATGTCGATGCACCTGGGAAGATTTGGTAGAGTGTCATCCCTCTTTGGCACCTACTACACTGTGACACTAATCACTGCTAGTGCCTTCCTTCATATGACACAGAGCACCTCTGAAGACTCTACTCAGTGAACACAGGGCTCCATCCACCTGCTGGAACTTTGGTGCAACGATACAAAGTGCGCTGAGGTAAGCACATCATTTCCTTAGAGCACGTATTTTCAAATTTTTTTCTTCTCTGAAGTTTACTGTGTGATTTGCTTGTTGTTTGCTTGTTGGATCTGAGAGTTTTGTAGCCTGATCTCATCTTTTGGGTTCAGATTTTATATTTTTCATCAATAGGGAATTCATAGTGAAAAGGAATTGTGTTTGATTTACAGTTTTTGGATACATGACTGTCTTAGACCATTCTCTGAAAAGTTTGTTGTGAAAAAAGAAGATCTATAGCCTCTTTGAGATTAGTTTATTTCAGTTGTTGTATGTTTTTTCTTTTTCAAAATCATATTAAAAAATACAAAAGGAGTGAGATATCTTGTTTTATTTTCATAAGTACTTAGAAATTTTTCTTTATGAGTGCTTAGGAAAAGTTCGTTCCTGGTTTGTATGTGTGCTTAGGCAAGTAGATGTTTATGAGTTTAATTGAGAAAGTGTAGTTGTGATAGACATTAGAGGCTCTAATTCTTTTCTCCTTTCAGAGATTAGATAGTTTTAGTGGTTAAAATCTTGTGTCTTTGAAAAGATTGTCATAGATATTGAATTTTGGTTTATTGAAAGTAGCACGATATCTTGTTTTTGAAAGAAAAATATTTCTCCCCTACTCTAGTTATATTTCATCGAAGAAAAAGACTTGCATGACATATAGATATTGCATTTGCATATTGATATACATCTCACAATCATTCACTAACCATCCAGATAAAATAAACAATAGCTTAGGTTAAAAAATTTTAGTAATTTGAGTGATAGGGTAGAGACGTGTTCCATCATATTAAAACATAGGAGCTATTTTTTTATGCCTGCACTACATGGTGAGGACTGTGTGGTTCTTCCATGTACCATTAGTATATCGAATAACCTTTCATGTATCCTTGAGGTATATAGAAAGGTACTTGATGTACTTTATTGTATATCGGAAGGCCCCTTTCAGACGGTTGTGCATTAGACAACAATAATATAGATTTGAGCTCCCATGTACCTTGTAAATATCAAGAGACCCCTCTAGGATACCTTAACCAGCTGAACACATCCTTTTGGCCATCTTGTTGGAGCAATACACTGATAACAACACTTGGGGAGCTACTACACACGTGCCATCCAGGTATTCGGTTATTCAGGAAAGGATACAGTCCTAATCCTCCATGTATCATTTTACTGTTGGACCCTGTGATATATCATGAGTTGTGACAACTTTACAATCCTAGTGAGGAACCAACTATTACAATCCCATCCTGCCATTTAAGTTTTTTTGTGGCCTTAGATTGTGTAGGTTTGTTTGTGTGTGTTTTCTTCTTTTTAGAAATCTATAGTAGAAAGCTTCAACCATCATCCTGGTTGACTTACCTGCTAGGTGTTCTTGTAGGTTGTAGGGTTTACCACCCAGCTTTCCTCCCGTTATGGAAGGAAATGTGGGTGAAACCATGGACTGACCATCTTCTGCTGATTCTCATGTAGAAGATGTTCCAGTTACTAGAACTAGGGAAGAATTCTCTACTTATTATAACCCTTTAGTACAACTACCACCTATGGCTGATTCAACCTTTCATTTTCCAATGGAAGGTCAAACTGTTTCATCAGATTGGGTGTTTAAACACCCATCAGGTGACACTGTGGGACAAAATTTGCTCTAAATGATCTTTTTTGGAAAACTTCCCTAGGCCAATCCATTGCTAAATATGGAACTACTACAATTGAACCAGAGCCCTTGGTACTCACTCCTCTCAGGAAAGCCCTTAGAAATGCTCCATCAAATGTGGAATTCTTTCATATATCTATTGAGAATTTACACAATATGGGAGAAAATTTAAGAAGGAGAAGTTTTTCTTCTCCTCCTCACATTTTGAGAACAACCACACCTAGATATCATGCCCTTTTGTCACCTCAAGTAGCTTTTGTCTCAGGGTCATAGGCCTCGAACATGGTTACTCAATATCGAGGTCAAACTTCCACCCACATCCCGCCTAGTCAAAACTCTCCATCAGTTTCCACTTCCCTGATAGTTTCTACACCTATGGGGCATTCCCTAGCTCAAGTTTCTTTACCTACCAGGGGAACCATTTGTAGTATGGGGTAGAATTTACCAACACGACCACTAGTAATAAATACCCCTCCTCCTAATACCAACACGGTTGTACCCTTTTGTCCAGGGAGGACCTTCATGGGTCCAACCTGGCACCATTCCACCTTCTTGGGGATATAATTACCTTGGGAATCAACCAGCTACAGTTCATCAAGTGTATCAAACTGCACCGTCGGTGGCTGTTTATCCTGGAATTCCCCACCATAGGAATTATTATGTCCCTTGGGGGAAACCTAATTGGTCTAATGTTTCATTTTGTAAACACTGTTAGAGGTTTTGGAGGTCCACCCGGAGGCCCTCCTCCTGGAGGACCCCCTAAAGGACATGGAGGATATGGATGACTTGGTGGAACATATGAAGGACCACCACCTAGAGGACCACCATCTGAAGGACCACCACATGGAGTACCACCACCTATAGGAACACTATTGAGAGGACCGCCATCCAGAGGACCACCACCACCCCCTGGAGAACCTCCACCGGGAGCCCTGCCCCTTAGAGGCCCACCTCCCTAGGGTGGACTGCCACCTAGCGTACCTTCTAGTGGATATTTTGAAAATCAACCACCTAACCAATCGATCATGGGGACATCATCTACGCCAGTTTATCAATCTTCTTATGGTCCTACTGGTCCGCAAATGCCATACCAGTACTACCAATATCCTCAACCTAATCAACAATTTCCATTTCTGGCTATGTTAGATTTGGAAAATTTGTCTAGATTGATCAATGATCTGATACATCATGATCCCTCATGGCCAACGATCCCAGTTAAGTTACCCTCAGACATACCTAAATTTGGTGGTAAACCTGGTGAGGATCCCAAAAACCACATGATGAATTTTCATCTGTGGTGCTCATTAAATTCTTTGATGGATGGTTAAATCCGTTTACGGTTATTTCAGAGAACACTCACCAGAGTAGTTGTTAAATGGTATATTGAGCTACCCCAACATTCCTTTTGGGATTTTAATACCTTAGCAATGACATTTTTAACCCATTTTCAGTTACCAATTTGGTACGAGACATGTACAAACTTGTTAATCTCGCTTTGCCAGACTACTTCCACCCATATGTATGATCATATACATGAATGGAGATGAAGACACAGGTTGATTAATGCTACCATTCCTGATCAGTTAATGGCTGATTGGTTTATAAAATCTTTACTTCCCCCCATTACTAGGGATGTCTCCATGGGAGTTGTTGTTACGGACGAGCAGGCCATTAGCCGTGCTTAGTACCTAGACTTGGTTTATTCCAAGTCAAGCACATTGTATGAATTAATTACTCATGCTCCTTGCCCTACATTGGACCCCTCAAGACTTGCAATGGAACTACCCACTAATGGATTTCTTGGTTCATTTCAAACAAAATCGATGACAAAATCTGTGAAAAATAAAAATAAACCTGCCACACCAGCTAGTCAACCTGTTACACCACCCAAAGATGCATCCTCTCTTGTTGTTTCCACTGAAGTAAATGCGGTTCATTACGCTAAATATTTGGGAGGAAAGAAGAAAGGTAAAAATAAATATTAGAAACCTGATAACCAATAGGAAGGTAAAACAAAAAACTCTGATGTTGATTCTAAGAACAAGAGAAAGGAAAATTTTCCCTTCCTGATTTGTGGAGGTGATCACTTTAATAAAGAGTGTCCTCATTGAGAGGAAGTTAGAACGTTTTTGAAAAACTCACCCACCCTAGCAGTTCTTACAGACCTTTTCCCCACCTAACAACAATTGATTGATCATCAATCCTTGCATGGGCCTTCTTCATCTTCCATTGATGAAGTCAAAATGATGTCAAGTTGTTAGATTTTTATCATTCAAGATAGCATTATGATCTTAGGATCTTATCTGAGAGAATAACATGCACAACAATAAAACACAAGAGACAATGAACACAAAGATTTTCCTCGGGGAAACCATAAAGGAGAAAACCCCGCAACTTCCTCTAAGATAGAATCAACACCAAAAGAAAAACCCAAAAATAATAAGATGATCTCTCGACAACAGTAATCTCTCTCTCTCTTGTCCCAACAACTTATTTTCTCACTCATGCGCCCCAGTGAGTGTGTGTGTGTGTGTGTGATAAATATAGACTCTCACTCTCTATTTATATTCTTTTGTTCACTTTATCTTTAACTCCGTTATGTAGGCTCGAGTAATCCTAACTCATTTATGTAGGCTCAAGTAACCACAACTGGGGTAATAATGACCCGACTTACATTAACTCACCTAGGGTCGACTTCTCCAAGAGAGTCTAAAAACCTTAGTGCCCCACAACTGTGGGGACTTTAACCCTTAATAAATAGGAGGGTTAGCCACAATGACTTGACATGACTTGTTTACATTATTGAATCTCTCGATAGGAACATCGGGGCATGAAATGATTCAAATGTATTACAGACACTTTCCGGAATAAACATTGGGGTACAATACATAAGATCTACAGATGAATACATTCTGAAGTTACAAATACATCAACACTCCCTCTTAACTAGGAAGGTATTCTCTTGACACAATTTGTCAGCATTAGTCTTCTTCTCTGTATCAACTGGATGATCATCAAGTTCTCGTCATCTTCATCTTCAAGTCATCTTCATCTTTAAGTTATCTTCATCTTCAAGTCATCTTCATCATCGGATCTGGATCATCACTCGATCTGGATCATTACTGGAACATCACCACTAGATCTGGATCATCACTGGATTTGGATAATTACTGTTGGATCATCATCACTGGTGCTATCTCACGATTCTTCTCGTCAACAGGAAGTTCTACAGAGAAATCCCTTTTTCATGCTGGTTGTAGGCCTAGCCTCCATGTAGGTCTTCTTTAGCTTATATCTGACACTAAGTCAGAATGGCTCACCCAACACTTACATCTGACCATGAGAGTAACACATCCAACTCCATGTTAGAAAGGCACACCCAACACTCACATCTGACCATGGGAGGAACACATCCAAGAACCATGTCAGAAAGGCCCAACGCTTACATTCACCAACATGATAGGACACATCTACTATCATATGTGAAAAGGAACAACACTCACAACCACTAGCATGATAGGACACACCTACTATCATCTACGGAAAGGCTTAGCACTCACATCCACCAACATGGTAGGACGCACTTACTACCATCTGTGGAAAGGAACAGCACTCACATCCACCAGCATGGTAGGACACACAACTACCATTTGTGGAAAGGCACAACACTTACAATCACTAGCATGGTAGGACACACATTAGAGAAAATTTGGGGTCTAAAAAGGGCCTTATAAGAAAAAGCGCCAACAATAAGTTCTTGTGAGTTGGAATTCAAGAACCAATAGAATTCCAATAAAATGAGTCAACCATAATGGTTGAATTGACATATTTGTCATAAAAAAAAAACTACTTTTTTGTTTGTATTTTCGACATATCTCCCTGTGCTTTTACATAGGATGATATGTCAAAAATACAAACACAAAAAGTAGTTTTTTTTCCTCCAAAATTAATAAATATTGCTTCATTATTTTAACTATTATTTTATTATTTTAACTATTATTTTATTATTTTCCTTAGGAGGCCCATTTTAGACCTCAAAATTGTTCTAATGACCTACTACCATCTGTGAAAAGGCACAACACTCACATTCACAAGCATGATAGGACACACCTACTATCATCTGTGGAAAGGCACAGCACTGTCATCTAATCATGTGGGAACCAATCCCATAGTCACATCAGAATGGCTCTCAGCCCCAGGATGAGGATCCCTGGTAACTGACCAGGTGCCTCCGTTCACCCAGAGAATGGCCTTCAACACTTATATTTGATCATGTGGGAACACATCCCACAATCACTTCAGAATGACCCTGCACTTATATTTGATCATGTGAGAACACATCCCATAGTCATATTAGAATGGCCCTCAACACTAGGCTATGTATTCCTGGTAACTGACCAGGTGCCTCCATTCAGAGAATGACATTCAACGCTTATATTTGATCATGTAGGAACCAATCCTATAGTCACATCATAATGGCTTAGCACTCATATCTGACATGGAAGGAACCAATCCTCTCACCATGATAGAATGGCTCAGCCCTTACATCTAACCATGGAAGGAACCAATCCTCTCACCATGATAGAATGGCTCAGCCCTTACATCTAACCATGGAAGGAACCAATCCTCTCACCATGTCAGAATGGATCAGCCCTTACATCTGACCATGCAAGGAACCAATCCTCTCACCATTTTAGAATGTCTCACGGACTCATCACTTCCCTTTGGAGGGAACCTCAATCTGGAGAACACCAAGCTTCTCCTTGAAGTAATCAAACTTCACTCTGGCCAATGGCTTAGTCAACACATCATATATCTATTTGTCCGTCACAACATACCGGTGTTTCACTTCTACCCTCTGCACCATATCCCTAATATAGTGATATTTGATCTCGATATGATTCAACTTGTCATGGAACACTGGGTTCTCAGACAACTTCACACAACTTTGCCTATCACAATATATACAAGTAGCATCTAACTGGAGATGAGACAGTAGCTTCCTCAGCCCCAATGCCTCACAACTAGTTGAACAAGCTGTGACATACTCTGCTTCAGCTGTACTTAATGCCATGCAAGACTGTTTCCTGCTGAACCAAGAGATCACACCTAATCCCATATTGAAGCATCACCATGAAGTGATCTTCCTATCGATGGCACTGCCTGCCCAATCTGAATCAACATAACCCTCCTGGTTAGTCTTCTGATTCACCTCATACTTGAGCCTATAATCAAATGTACCCTTCAGGTACCTCAGAATATGCTTTGCAGCAATCAAGTGAACATGTCTAGGATCTTTCAGTAACTGGCTCAATGTGTTCACAACAAAGCAAATATTTGGTCTCGTATTCGTCAGGTACATCAAGGACACAATCATTTGGCGATAGATTATGGCATCAACCGAATCAGATGAAGCATCACTCAATAGCTTCAGGTTCGATGCCATAGGTGTGGTCATAGCCTTGCAGTCCATCATCCTGAACCTCTTTAGGATCTCTACTGCATACTTCCCTTGTCTCAGGGATATTCCATCCGCATTCTGTGACACCCCTATGCCTATAAGTAATGCATCATATCCAAGCTGTTCATCTCGAACTCTAAATAAAGTCTCCTTCTTGCAACTTTAATGAGTTCCTCTTTTCTGTCAAGAACAAGTCATTGACATATAACAGGAGCATCACTGGTCTTCCGCCTTCAACCTTAAAGAAAAGGTTGGAATCTGATTTACTCTTAGTAAATCCTAGAGTCATCAGTAATCTATCGATCCTATTGTACCATATCAAACCTCAGGATCTCTTGTAGTCACTCCCTTTGAAGCGAAGCATCATTCTCCCTCTGTCTTTCGTACTCTATGCATTGAAACATTCTGTAATGGAGTGACAAGTAGCTTCCTCTTCTACTAATATTCTATGTGTCCATCTAGGGTCACTGGATACCAAGATCCTCTATCTTGAACTTTTCAAAAGTTCTTCTCGCATCCATCTGTGAGCTTGTCATCCTCTATAGGCTTTCATCTTCAACCTTGCAATAAAGGATCAGATCTTCATCAAGCTCCTCATGTATGTGTTATCCCATGGGTGTCTTCTGAGCTCATACAAGGCCTTCCTTCATTTATACAGATGATTATTCCTGTCATGTGTCTTAATTTCTGGTATTTGCAAATGTATCTTCATAGTCTATTCCTTCTTTTCATGAGAATCCTTGTGCTATGAATCTTGCCTTGTATCCCACAATGTTTCCATCTACTGAACTTCCCTTCATGTATCGATATTGCATCCTAGACATCATTCTTCTTGAACTGGTCTTCCCTTTCTTCTTGGTTACTTCTTCATAGCTAGAAGGTTCTTCATCAATGATGTTGCTGCATTCGTCATATTATTCTTCATCTTGAACTGTTGTCACTTGTTCTTTGGAACAAGTCTCATTCTTCTTTGCTTGTAGAAAATTATGTATGTGATCTTTCCTACAATTCAAATGCATTTGTATGGTTAGAAACATTTCATAAGGCATATTCATAATGGCAAATTCTTATGCATAAATATATGATCATGCAACTATTTTAGCCAATACAACATTCATCCATATCTCATGGAAACTTTCTAGATGCCTTCCATCTCTACCAGGACAACATTGAGATTGTGCACTAATCCAATATGTCAACAAAGAGGTTTCATTCTAGATAAGTAGCAATGGAGAGTTGTATAGCACCATGAGCTACTTACCCATTACATGCATATTAGTAGTATACTATCATTAATGCAAACATTCTATCATGCATAATACAAAAACTGAATATAAACAAATGCATAACAAAACAATATCATGAAATGAAAATTGAATTCTTATCTTTATTTATTTCATGGGTAGACTCCTTCTTGAGCCTTTAGCTTCATCATGTTCTTCATTCATCATTTATTATCCAAATGCTAAGATGGATAAGAGTTTCTTCAAGATTTGATTCCTTTGTATTCCTCATCGCTTGAGGGATCTTCTTTGGATGGTGAGAGCTTGATCTTTAGTTGCTCACATCTTCTCTTCTCTTATTATAAGTCGAGCTTCTTCTTTTTCCTAGAGTTTGCTAAAAGTAATCACTTCCTTCCTCGCATGAATTAATCCCATGATCCTGGGAGGCTATTCAACGTGGCTATCACCACTTCTGCATTCTCCACTTCTTCTTCTACTGCTACAAGTTGTTCTTTGATTTGAGAGACCCTCGTAAAGTATGAATGTATGGTCTCTACATTCTGGATATTTACATTCTTCAACTATTTTCTCAAAGTCATATTTGATTTATGTTCTTCCCTTCAAATATCTTGGTCAAGGAATCAAACATCTTCGGTGTCTTTAGGGAAGACACTCGTGGTGCAAGTTGATCTGTGATTGAATCAGCAATGATCTTCTTGGCCTTGACCAAGTTCTTCTTGTGTAAGGATTTTAGCCTCATCTCCCTCTGGAACTAGAACCTCTCTACTTATGTAGGTGTCCAATTCATTTTCTTCAAGAACTAGTGACATCCTATACTTCCAAGCTTGGAAGTTTTCAGCCTCACCAAGCTTGTCATCAAGTTGATGTGATAGATCACTTTGAAATGATAACCTCAAATGAAAATAGAAAAATATTAGATCTTACTGATTGGAGTTATCCGTCCTTGTTCCGGAGTTGGCTGATCTAGGTTTGTTAGAGAAACCCTAATTTTCAAAACTTGGAATATTTCATATCTGATTGGATAGAAAGATATACCTCTTCAAGGTGAGCTGTCCAATGTACTCCCTTTCTGAAAATAGTGGAGGGAAGCTCCTGGAACAGGAAGCCCTAGTTTTCCAATTTATTCTGTATAAATTCCTGATACTATTTCTATGCTATCTCCACAATTACTGCTCCTCTGTGTCTGAAACTTTTCACTGAGGTAGCCTAGCTTGTCCCTGTTCAAATACCATAGGTGTCACCAATTGGGACTTATGATCGTTTTCCCAAGGTGAATTGTTTTAGAACTTTTCAGCATAGCGAAGTTGTATATACTGCCATGTGTCACTGTTTCATCATTGGGGTCTGAAACTTCTACCATAGAAATTATAGTCCATTCCCTTTCTAGAACATCTTGATAAATTTCATTTGGACCATGGTAGCCCGAGATATAGCAATTATCTCCAGGTGTCCTGTTTAGGGATGAATCCTAGAAGAGGCTGGAACCCTAACTTGGAGGAATCATATCTCCTAGAGTATAGTGAATATGAGGATGAAACGTGGGTACGCTGTACATTAGGAGTTTATCTTCGATCTGTGAAAGTTTTAGCTTCTGAGCCTTCTCCAATCTCAAGACATAGAGAATGTACCAAAACTTATCATTTTTAGTATTTAGGGTTTTTTTTTTTGGCCTGGGGTCAAACTAGGGTTTGACTTTCCTAGAGTTAAACCCAACCAAAAATATCGACCCAAGTCTCTAAAATTCGTTTTTGATGAGGAGAGCAATCCTATTCCGATCTCACTAAAAAATTCTTCTTCTATAAAAATCCCTAATTCTCCGCATCGAAATTCCACTTCGATAGAAAGACGTGCCCTTCAATGGAGAGTCATCCTAGAATAATTTTGTTGATGGATTGTGGAGAGAGACCCAAAAATTAAGAAGCCCTAGCTTTTGCAGCTGCACAATATCTTCTTTTCAGGTTAGCTCTAATACCATGTTAGATTTTTATCATTGAAGCTAGCATTATGATCTTAGGATCTTATCTGAGAGAATAACATGCACAACAATAAAACACAAGAGATAATGAAAACAAAGATTTTCCTCGGGGAAACCATAAAGGAAAAAACCCCGCAACTTCCTCTGAGATAGAATCAGCACCAAAAGAAAAACCCAAAAAATAGTAAGATGATCTCCCGATAGCAGTAGTGTCTCTCTCTATGCTCTCTCTCTTGTCCCAACAACTTCTTCTCTCACTCATGCGCCCCAGTGAGTGAGTGTGTGTGTGTGTGATAAATAGAGAGTGTCACTCTCTATTTATATTCTTTTGTTCACTTAACCTTTAACTCTGTTATGTAGTCTCGAGTAATCCTAACTCAGTTATGTAGGCTCGAGTAACCACAACTGGGGTACTAATGACCTGAATTACATTAACTCACCTAGGGTCGACTTCTCTAGGAGAGTCTAACAACCCTAGTGCCCCACAACTATGGGGACTTTAACCCTTGATCAATAGGAGGGTTACCCATGATGACTTGACATGACTTGTTTACATTATTGAATCTCTCGATAGGAACATCGGGGCATGCCATGACTCAAATATATTATAGACACTTCCCGAAATAAACATCGGGGCACAATACATAAGATATACGGATGGATACATTCCGAAGTTACAAATACATCAACACAAGTGAAACAGTTCACCTTAACACAATATCCCAAAGTTATGACCCTCCTCCAAAAAAGAAAGCTGATGATGTTCTATTTGACAAACCTTTAGTTTCCACCCCTCCTCTAAGTAACGGTCTTCAGATTGAAAAACCTATTCCTGATACAATTATTCTCCCACCTAAGGGTACACTTCGAAATTCCATTCTTAATCCTAATGCACATGCTGCCCAATACTATAATACAATCAAAGATCTGGCCAAGCACCCTATTCCATGTCATATATTGAGGTACTCCAAACATGTCCTACACAACGAAAGAATTTGATAACAACCCTTGGAGCTTTGGATGCTGAAAAATAGCAGCATTATCACTTTCAAGTTGGATGGTTTCAAAAATAGGCTCTCACATCAGTTGGATTTCCAATTGTCCACAAAGGATATTGAAAATACTATCCATCATACCATATTGGACAAGAGAGCCTCTACCTTAGTCATGTCTTTGTCTTGTTGGAGATCCATCGTTTCTCCTAAAATTAATCATTCGCCCACGAAACTATAGGCCTTTGATGCTCGTGGATTTCAACCTTATGGATTACTTCGCTATCTCTAGGTAGAACTGGGGGGAAAATAAATTTCCATTCATGTTGAGGTCATTTACGCTCCTTTGGATTGCAATATTCTCCTAGGTTGCAACTAGTTTTATGCTATGCAAATTTTTACTTCATCCATTTTTTGGATTGTTCAGTTCCCATTCCAAGGGAAGATTGTTACAGTTGTTGAGTTAGATTTTTTTTCACCGAATTTCACCTTGAATACTGTGAACAATGTTCCTCTTTTGACAACCCCACAATATCAAAACATTGGAGTAGGTCTCATTAAAGATTCTTCGCTCATGGGAATATTTATGTTATCCAATCCTCCTCCTGTTTCACAGTCTGCATCCGTGAACATGATTTCTACCTCTATTATAGACAAAGGAAAGTCCATTGCTGAATCAACATCAATGAGTCTTTTTGAGGAAATGTACCAAGCTATCCAAACCACCATTTACTCCACCATCAACGATCATTTGTTGGTGGCTTCAGATCCTTATCACCTACCGTATTGTCTAGAAACCTCCTTCCCCTAGTCTCTAGATTATCTTTCACATACACTTCCCTCTGGTGAATCCAACATGGAAGTTATGTCCCTATATGAGATTCCTTGGAAATATCACCACCATCGATCCTATTTCCTTCCCCATGGCCATACTGTAGAAGCACAATTTGCATCAGCGGTTTCTTCTGATATAGTCACTGATCCTTATTTCCGATCCTCACTCGTGATGTCGAATCTGAGGGTAATTTATGTAACATTACCAAGACCATCTCAATGGATACATCAGTGAAACCTGTTATTTCAGAGAACATCCAGATAGGCCAGAACTCTTCACCTTCAGAGATACTGTCTTATACGACCTTATTTAAGGAATTCAACGATGTTTTTGGTTGGACCTATGAGGAAGTTTCAAGGATAGATCCCTCTATTGTAGTAGATGATATTAAATCCTACCATGGTTCCAATATAGCTCGATAGAAGTTACCTTAGGTACATCCGGGAAAGCAACAACCATCAAGGAAGAATTTGAAAAACTTCTCAGAGTTGGTTTCATTTACCCCGTGCCCTTGACTGAATGGGTGTCCAACATAGTCCCTGTCAATAAAAAGGAGGGTACTATTAGGGTTTGAATTGATTTTTGGTATTTCAATTGGGATTTTCCTAAGGAAAAATTCCCCATCCTGTACATCGATTAAATTATCGACAACTATGTCGAGAGTGTCATGTCCCCATTCCAATAGGTCTACTAGTTGAAAATGTTCATCCACCTACTAGTTCCCTGGGTTGGGGGAGGAGGCATTAAATATTGCAATAATGGAGCTATGGGACCCAATATAACCTTAGTTTATCATTTACACATTAATTTTGGTCGTACAAATAATAAATATGGAGAAAATAAAGTGGCATTTCTTCATAAGGACATTTGGAGGTCCATGGGGACCTTGGGTGGCTAGATTCCTCCTTACACATGTCATGAATTAATCCCAAATTCAAAATTATGGTTGATGGAAGTTTATCAGAATGTGAAGAGTCATCAAATTACATATCATGAGCTGAAGGATTCGAATGGGTGAGTAGGAGTAACTCCCCATAGAAGAGGAAGAGTCTAGGAAGAAACTAGGTGCCATGCAGAGCTAGATTCCCTACACTTTATGACAACAATGATGGAATATTATATGAAAATTTAGACCTGATTGCAGATATGATTGATGGCATATGACAAATCTAAAATTAAAGGGCTAAAAACAACCACTAAGAGGTCTAATTTGGGAGTTAGAGGCAAGCATTCGAATTTGGTGGAATATGAAGTGTTGAGGAGAAGTCCAAGTGTCATGGTGGTTACTAAACATCAAGGATGAGGTGGATGAATCTTATGGGAATGAATTTGACCTTGGAGGAAATTTTGAGGGTTATAAAAATATTTCATGAGGAATGGAAATGACTTTTGATCATTTGTGAATTTTCCTTTGGCATTTGGAGAGAAATTGCTTGTCTTTTGCACGGTGAGTGCACACTTACCCTGTTAGTGAGCCAATTTCAAGAGAGTGATATTATCATCCAAGTTGGCCATGCAAGAGGCCATTCATACCTCTCATTTGGAGCTTCATATAGTTTTTTATTGCATATAGGATGTTGCTACTATTTGTGATCCATCTTTCTTCCCATTCTCTCAATTTCGAGTTCCATATTTCCATGTTTTGCTATGAAGGCGCACTAGTGTGAATGGTGGTTGCACCCCATTGAGTTCAATTGATTCCCAAGATATGAAATATGATGTATGGATCTGTAATATATAGTTAATATCCTATATAAGTCGAAATCAAAATAAATACATATGCAAATATCCACATTTCCAAGCTTTCTTGTGTCTAGTTTCCATGTGATGATTTCCTCTTTCAGTGGAGATTGTGTATCTGATGTGTATTGTGAATTGGGTCAATGTTATATGATATTAGTAAGCTATTGAAATAATTTTAATGTTCCATAATCATATTTATCTATTATGAACCATTATATGCACCATTTATGAGTCGAAGTTGAGCTTTGTTGTGTCATTTCTCTTGTGCAAATATCACTGAAATTGTGCATTCGAATATGAAGATTTAATCCTATATTGCAGAAATATTAACAAAATATAATTAAATTAAATGAATTATAATTATATCTCCCATAATATGTTCATAAAGTTGGGAGGGTTGAATAGGATTTGGAGTGTCATTTCTGCCCACACTCTAGGGGGAAATTGCTAGTTAATTTACCCTTTTTTCCCTCATTCCAAATTCAAGTTGCAAATGCTAACGACCTATCATAAAAATATCAAAGAGACCATTGAATAGTTATAAGACTCCCCACATAATTTTCTACCAAATTCGATACCCCCTTGTGCCATTAAAATCCTCAAGAGTCAAGACTAGTTAAGACAATTTTTCCAAAATTCTACCTTTATTGGGAATTTTCAACTTGGGGAATTACAAGTAGTATCATATTTTCATTTATGGATGGATTCTCTGGCTATAATAATATCTAAATAATCCCATCAGACCAACATAAGAAAACTTTCATTTTCCCATGGGGGACCTTTGCCTATAGAAAACTCCCCTTTGGCTTGAAAAATGTTGGTGCTACATTTCAACGCACCATGTCATACAGTTTCCACAAAATTAAACACATTTTGGAACCTTATATTGATGAACTGCCTGCTTATTCGAAGCATTAGGATCATCATGTTGATCATATGATGATATTCTTCCTTGGTTGCAAGGATAGAGTAGGCCTCCTTGATAGTGAACGAACCTTTCGGGAGATGCTCCCATCTCAGAATATCGAGACCATGTTTGATTCTAATTTTTCTAGCCTTAAGATCTTGCCATATATGTTCCATTATTTTGGGATTAATATGTTAGTATATTTAGACACTTAGGAGTTAGTTAAGATCAACTTGTGTAATATATCTGCTAGGTAAAGTGTGTTTCTTTAGTATGCATTAGTTTTCATTTGTAAATATTCTAATCTAACGGTCACGATATGCTCTAGACATAAAGTGATCTGACTGTTAAACTTCTATTAGACCATACCTACCATTGATCCGCGGCTTAACACCTGATTGGTCTATGATCTCTATTTAAAGATCATAGAGGGTCCTTGGCTAGTTGATCGATTATGAGAAGCTCATGTAACTTTATTTCTTTTGCATAATAAATTGCTCCAAGTAGCTATTTGGCTAGGGCTGTGGACTGTTTCCCTCTCAAGGGTTTCAACCACGTGACAAACATCGGTGTGTTGATCTGTGATCTATTTGTGTGAAGCGGTTTCTCAAGGTGTTCGATATTTTGGGAGTATGCTGTGTACCCGAACATGGTATCAGATCTTTTATGAAGAGCTGCTTTCAGTTTTGATCAAGATCTGGAACCGGTGTTGTCGAAATTTTGAAAGGGTTTCTAGTTCTAGAATTTTTGTGCATTTGTGGCCTATGGGAGCTGTTCCATTGCGTCTAGAGCATCGTTTCCATTGGGAAATAGTTTTCGATTCACCGAAAACTGTTTCCGTTTGTTCCAGAAACACTCATTTCAACAAATTTGAAGGTATAATGTTACAGTGACGGATTTGTTTAATTTTCTTTAAAATCTCTCATATTTTATCAGTTTTATTACTAGATCTTTATTGTTTTAGTCTCATACTGTTGCCTTCCCTGGCTGCGTATGCTCTTTGCCCTGAACCTTGCGTGATCGTGGCGAATTAGAAATAGAAAGGGAAATTTTTTTTCTTGTTTTCTCGGCTACATATGCTCTTTGTTGTGCACCTTGTGCGATCACGGCAAATCAGAAACAGTGAGAAAAATTGAAAACATAGACTTTCCGGGTAAGCTAACCAAGATCTAACCCCTTTGTGTGGAAATGTTTTTTTTTTGTTTTTGTTTTTCGTTTTTTTTTGTGATTTGCAGAAAAAAAAAGGCAAGCATGGAGAATGAGAGAGAAGTAAAAAAAAAAAAAACCCTTCCTCTTTCCATTTTTTTACGTACCTTTTAAACTTAGCTCACTTGGTCCAAATTTGTTTTATTCCTTAATAGGTCTCGAGTTCAAATCTTACTAAGCTACTTTTTAGTGCATGCAATTTCTATTTTCAAGTTACTTTATTTTAAAAGTGCATCTCACATAAATAAAATAAAATAAAATGTGAGTCACTTTACTTGAAAGCAACTTTATTGCAAAGTGATTGTCAAAGGTTGATCTTGGGAAGAGGGGGGTTCTTTTTTTAGTTGGTCAAGTTAATATCTACCACGCCACTATTGGGGACGTCTTCAACATTTTCTTTGATCAAGCATAACTTCATCATCAAGAATCAGTTTTCAGTGCCGTTTTTTTTAAACTGCATATTTTTCCGAGCTCTTTGCATCCAAGCAATTAATTTCTGTTTTTTTAGCCATTAATTTATAGTATGGCCGCCCCTTGTGATATTATACTTACAAGTTCTAACTATTTCTCATGGAAATCTCGTATGGAGGATGTTCTGTGAAGTAGGGGAATTTTCAAGATAACCTCAGGAAAAGAAACAGAACCCACTGATAATGATAAGAAAATTAAATGGGAAAATAGATGTGATGAAGCTCGTGGATTGATTGGGATGTCAATCTCTACTAATTTGTGATTCCACATATCTGGAATTGATGAACTTGATCTCGCTTGGGAAAAGTTGGAATATGTGTTTGGTAAACACAATGAAATTCGGGGTCATCAACTTGAGAATGAGTTGCTTTCCTTGAATCCAAATTATTTTTCATGCATTCAAGACTATTTATCAGTATAAAACTCTTAGAGTTTTATGTACAGAATGCAAGATTAAGAAAGAAGACAAACAATGTATTTATCATATTCTTTCCAAACTTGGACCTGCATATTCTATTTTTGTATCTACATTCTACTCCATGAAAGAATCCTTGACTGCAGCTAGTTATCAAGAGCCTAACCTTGAATACTTTTGTGATTATTTAATTAGAGAGCAAGATAAACTCATTCATCTTGGAATAATTAACAATGCAGATACATCTGAGAAAGCCTTATTGTACCGACAGAAAGAAAAGTCCAATCCTCCAAAGAAACAAAATTTTTGCAATAATAAGCTAAACAACAAGGGTCTCAAACCCTCTTAGTCAACTCCTTAATTAAAAAATGACAAAGGATCCAAGCCAAAAGGAAAGAAGACTGAGCGTCATTGCAATTTTTGTAAGAAAGATAATCATGATGAATCTAAGTGTTTTAAGAAGATGGAAGCCTTGGAAGCAAAAACGAAGAAGCACCACATCAACCTAGATTCGTTTTTAGAATCTACCTCTCATGGACATGCACTTTGTGCTTCTAGTTACTCTTATACTGCATCTTCTTCTTCTACTTCAATTGAATGGCTCATTGATTCTGGAGCATCTTATCATATGGCTAAGGATCAAGCCATATTTTATACTATGCATGAAAGTAACACCAAACAAATATTTGTTGGTGATGATAGATATCTAAGTGTTGTAGGGTCTAAAATGTTAGGGTACATAGGGTACTCCTAAAGGAATGAACACCAAGAACAACCGCTTCACACAAACAGATCACAGATCAATACACCAATGTTTGTCACGTGGTTAAAACCCTCGAGAGGGAAACAGTCCACGACCCCATCCAAATAGCTACTTGGAGCAATTGATTATGCAAAAGAAAGAAAGTTACATGAGCTTCTCATAATCAATCAACTAGCCAAGGACCCTCTATGCTCTTTAAATAGAGATCATAGACCAATCGGGTGTTAAGCCATGGATCAATGGTAGGTATGATCTAAGAGAAGTTGAACCGTTGGATCACTCTATGTCTAGAACATATCGTGACCGCCGGATTAGAATATTTACAAATGCATACTAATGCATACTAAAGAAACACACTTTTACCTAACGGATATATTACAAGTTGATCTTAACTAACTCCTAAGTGTCTAAATATCCTAACATCCCCCCTTAAGAACAACTTGGGATAGGATTGAAGGATTTACAAAAGTGACACTATTAGGAGAAGGAAGGAGGCATTAGAGCCTATCCCCCCTTAATGACACATTCTTGAACTCCTAACATAGACCGAAGTTTAGAAAACTTCGCTTCTGTAAGAGAATTGGTGAAGATGTCTGCAAATTGATCATCTGTAGGGAAATAGAGAACTTCAATAACACTATCATGAACAAGATTTCTAATGAAGTGCATGTGTAGCTCAATGTGTTTGCTACGCTGATGTAGAACTGGATCTTTGGAAATCTTGATGGCACTTTGATTGTCGCACCAAAGTGGAGTAGGCTGCTGCTACTCGAATCCAAACTTTGAAAGGATCTGTCAAAGCCATAAAGCTTCCTGACTAGCATTAACCGCGGCTCGATATTCTGCTTCTGCTGAAGAAAGAGTAAGAGCTTGTTGTTTCTTACAAGCCCAAGTGACAGGTCCAGATCCCAGACTGAAAACATAACCTGCAGTGGACTTTCGATCATCAGGATCATCGGCCCAATCTGAATC
Source organism: Pseudotsuga menziesii (assembly GCA_001517045.1). Classification (NCBI taxonomy): domain Eukaryota; kingdom Viridiplantae; phylum Streptophyta; class Pinopsida; order Pinales; family Pinaceae; genus Pseudotsuga; species Pseudotsuga menziesii. The sequence goes on along the minus strand of LPNX010936276.1, from coordinate 100,509 downwards.
AGTGAAACCAACCAACAAAGGTTCCCCCCTGTACTGTAATGAATCCCAAACTAAATCGTACCTTGAATATATCGAAGTATTCTTTTTGCTGCTTTCCAGTGACTCTCATGAGGATTTTGCATATAACGGGCAACACGACCAACGACAAAGGAAAGGTCAGGACGGGAATGAGTCAAGTATAAAAGGCTACCAACAAGCTGACGATACAAGGTGGCATCTACTTCAGGGGAAGTACAAGTGGCAGAAAGTTTGACTCCAGACTGGAAGGGAGAAGGGGCTGATTTACAATATTCCACGTGGAAGCGGCGAAGAAGGTCACAAGCATACTTAGACTGGGAAAGAAAGATTGCTTCTTTGGTTTGCAAGACTTGGAGACCAAGAAAATAATGCAAATTTCCTAAGTCTGACATTTCAAACTTTTTCTTAAGGCTGG
>LPNX010936276.1:0-98228 GCA_001517045.1 Pseudotsuga menziesii | reverse complement strand
CTTCCAAGGCTTCCATCTTCTTAAAACACTTAGATTCATCATGATTATCTTTCCCACAAAAATTGCAATGACGCTTAGTCTTCTTTCCTTTTTGCTTGGATCCTTTGTCGTTTTTTGAAGAAGGATCTGACTTAGAGGGTTTGGGACCCTTGTTGTTTTTCTTATTATTGCGAAAATTCTGTTTCTTGGGAGGCTTGTACTTTTCTTTCTGTTGGGACAATAAGGCTTTCCTAGATGTATCTGCATTGTTAATTATTCCAAGATGAATGAGCTTATCTTGCTCTCTAATTAAGGAATCACAAAATGATTCAAGGCTAGGCTCTACATAGCTGGCTGCAGCTAAGGATTCTTTCATGGAGTAGAATGTAGATACAAAAACAGAATATGCAGGTCCAAGTTTGGAAAGAATATGATAAATACATTGTTTGTCTTCTTTCTTAATCTTGCATTCTGCACACAATAGTCTAAGAGTTTTATACTTAGATAAATAGTCTTGAATGCAAGAAAAATCATTGGGATTCAAGGAAAGCAACTCATTCTCAAGTTGATGACCTTGAATTTCATTGTGTTTACCAAACACAGATTCCAACTTTTCCCAAGCTTTATCAGGTTCATCAATGCTAGATATGTGGAATCGCAAATCAATAGAGATTGACATCCCAATCAATCCACGAGCTTCATCGCATCTATTTTCCCATTTAATTTTCTTATCATCATCAGTGGGTTCCGTTTCTTTCCCTGAGGTTATCCTGAAAAGTCCCCTACTTCGAAGAACATCCTCCATACGAGATTTCCATGAGAAATAGTTAGAACTTGTAAGTATAATATCACAAGGGGCGGCCATACTATAAAATAATGGCCGAAATAACATAAACTAACTATCTGGATGCAAAGAGCTCGAAAAAATATGCGGTTTTAAAAAAAGCGGCACTTAAAACAGATTCTGGATAATGAAGTTATGCTTGATCAAAGAAAATGTTGAAGATGTCCCCAATAGTGACGTGGCAGATATTAACTTGACCAACTAAAAAAGGAACCCCCCTCTTCCAAAGATCAACCTTTGACAATCACTTTACAATAAAGTTGCTTTGAAGTGAATCACTTTTTGTAGAATAAGTGAGGTTCACTTTTACAATAATGTACTTTTAAATAGTACAGCAATAAATTAAAAGACTTAAGTGACTCACTTTTATTTTATTTTTTTAATGTGAGATGCACTTTTACAATAAAGTAACTTGAAAATAGAAATTGCATGCACTAAAAATTAGCTTGATAAGATTTGAACTCAAGACTTATCAAGATGTAAAGCAACTTTGGACCAAGTGAGCTAAGTTTAAAAGGTACGTAAAAGTATGGAAAGAGGAAGGGTTTTTTTTTTTTAACTCTTCTCTCTTGTTTTCCATGCTTGCTTTCTTTTTCTGCAAATCACAAAAAAAAAATGAAAAACAAAAACCAAAAAACTTTTTCCACAAAACCTGCAGATGTTGGTGAACATTTGAAACCCAGAACAAGGCCCTATCAGCATGGGTGGTGGTTAAACCACTTGGCGTAGCTCAGGGGAATTGAACCTGAGACCTATGCGTTGATACCATGTTAGGGTACACAGGGTACTCCTAAAGGACCAAACACCAAGAACAACCGCTTCACACAAATAGATCACAGATCAATACACCAATGTTTGTCACGTGGTTAAAACCCTCGAGAGGGAAACAGTCCACGGCCCCAGCCAAATAGCTACTTGGACCAATTTATTATGCCAAATAAAGAAAGTTACATGAGCTTCTCATAATCGATCAACTAGCCAAGGACCCTCTATTCTCTTTAAATAGAGATCATAGACCAATCGAGTGTTAAGCCACAGATCAATGGTAGGTATGATGTAAGAGAAGTTGAATCGTCGGATGACTCTATGTCTAAAACATATCGTGACCGTCGGATTAGAATATTTACAAATGCATACTAATACATACTAAAGAAACACACTTTTACCTAACGGATATATTACAAGTTGATTTTAACTAACTCCTAAGTGTCTAAATATCCTAACATGGAATAGTTGCAGTAGAAAATGGTCATTTCAGTGATGTACTATGTGTTCCAAAAATTTCCTGCAATTTGTTATCAGTCTATCAAATTACTCATTCATGTGAAGGTAAAACTGTGACGTTTACACCTCACCAAGTTGCAATCAAGGATTTTAAAAATCCTCAAAATGTCCTTGCTACTGAACTGTTGATGATATTACCAGGTTGTACAAATTTAACAACTTTGGGTCATCACCTTTTCCTTCAGTTTTTGTTGCTCATAGTGATAACTTGAGCAAACTTTGGCATGAGCAATTTGGTCTCTTAAATTATCGCTATTGCAACAACTATGTAAAGACAATATGGTGATTGGTCTTCCGATGGTATCTTTCAAGGATGGTGTTTGTTCCGGTTGTGTACTCGAAAAACATCATCGAGACAGTTTTGACAAATGTCCCTTTTGGCATGCCTCGGTTCCTTTAGAGCTTGTGCATAGTGACTTGTGTGGTTCTCTTCCATCTGCATCCTTTTCTGGTTTCAAATATTTCTTAACTTTTATTGATGACTACTCCAGACGCACTTGGGTTTACTTCCTAAAACTTAAGAGAGAAGTATTTAACATGTTCTTGGCCTACAAGGCCCTTGTTGAAAAACAATCTGGTCATCAAATCATTAAGTTAAGATCTGACAATGGAGGAGAATATGTTAACAACAAGTTCACTACTTTCTGCACTAAACAAGCAATCCAACAACAGCACACTATTCCATATACACCACAACAAAATGGTGTAGCTGAACGGAAGAACCACACTTTAAAAGAAATGGCTAATTGTATGATCCAATTTAAGGGACTAAGTCTTCAATATTGGGTTGAGGCCATAAATTGTGCAAATTACACAGTTAATCGCACACCCACTAAAGTTTTACAAGGTATAACACCGGAAGAAGCATGGAGTAAAATTAAACCAGATGTAAGTCACTTTCATGTGTTTGGTTGTGAAGCATCGACTCACATTCTGAATGAAAAATGGAAAGCATTACAGCCTAAAAGTGAAAAGTGCATATTTGTTGGATATTATGAAGATGTAAAAGGTTATAGACTTCTTCAGCCCCATTCACACGATATAATCACTATAAGAGATGTTAAATTTGATGAAAATCTCTTGGCCTGCGAGCCTAACTTGGTGAGTGTGCCATCTTTGTCCTGCGAGCCTGATTCAGCGATTGCGCCTTCTTCTTCTTCTTCTTCCAACTTTGTTGACAGGTTTCCAACTCCAGTTTCTGATGATGACAGTGAGGATGAAAATCCACCTCCGCCTGCTCATGCTCCTCACATTGCACCAACACCAATGCCTCCTCGATGGGTTCATTCAACATGTGAAGCAACTGGTGATATTGTCGGTGATCCTAGAGAGCAACGTCGAACACGTTCTCAGTTTCAGTGAGGCTCTTCTCTTTTGGCTCAATTTTCTGAGAATCATGATCCAGAAACTTTTGTAGAAGCTTTAGGAAATCTAGATTGGGATGTAGCTATGGATGAAGAATATCGTTCCTTAATGGCAAACGATACTTGGGATCTTGTTCATCTTCCAAAAGGAAGAAAACTTGTCAGATGTAAATCGGTCTACAGAACTAAGTATGCATCCGATGGAAGTGTTGAAAGACTTAAGGCAAGGTTAGTTGCCAAAGGTTTTTCCCAAGTTGAAGGGATTGACTAGAATGAAACCTTTGAACCTGTAGCAAAAATGAACTCCATCCACCTTGTTCTTTCCCTTGCAGCCTTACATAACTGGGAAGTCCATCAAATGGATGTCAAGTCTTCCCTCTTACATGTTGATTTACATGAGGAAATTTACATGGAACAACCTCCTGGCTATGTTTAGAATAACTCTATCCTTGTTTGTCTCCTTAAGAAATCCTTATATGGCCTTAAGCAAGCTTCTAGAGCTTGGTATGCCAAAATGGATAGCTTTCTCCTTGACACTAGTTTTTCTAGATGCCATTCTAACCCCAATGTCTATACCAAGAAAGTAGGAAACCATCTCATCATACTTGTTCTTTATGTTGATGATCTTATCCTTACTGGTAGTGACCCTAAACTTATAACCCATGTGAAATCTAGTCTTAAGCAAAATTTTGAAATGTCAGACTTAGGAAATTTGCATTATTTTCATAGTCTCCAAGTCTTGCAATCCAAAGAAGGAATCTTTCTTTCCCAGTCTAAGTATGCTTGTGACCTTCTTCGTTGCTTCCACAGGGAAGATTGTAAACCAGCCCCTTCTCCCTTCCAGTTCGGAGTCAAACTTTCTGCCACTTGTACTTCACCTGAATAGATGCCACCTTGTATCGTCAGCTTGTTGGTAGTCTTTTATACTTGACTCATTCCCGTCCTGACCTTTCCTTTACCATTGGACGTGTTACCCATTATATGCAAACTCCTCATGAAAGTCACTGGAAAGCAACAAAAAGAATACTTCGATATATTTGAGGTACAATTCAGTTTGGGATTCATTACAGTACAGGGGGAAACCTTTGTTGGTTGGTTTCACTGATTCAGATTGGGCCGACGATCCTGATGATCGATAGTCTACTGCAGGTTATGTTTTCAGTCTGGGATCTAGACCTATCACTTGGGATTGTAAGAAACAACAAGCAGTTTCTCTTTCTTCAGTAGAAGCAGAATATCGAGCCATAGTTAATGCCAGTCAGGAAGCTTTATGGCTTCGATAGATCCTTTTAGAGTTTGGATTCAAGCAGCAGCAGCCTACTCCACTTTGGTGCGAAAATCAAAGTGCCATCAAGCTTGCAAAAGATCCAGTTCTACATCAGCGCAACAAACACATTGAGCTACACATGCACTTCATCATAAATCTTGATCATGATCGTGTTCTTGAAATGCTCGATTGCCCTACAGATGATCAAGTTGCAGAAATCTTCACCAAGTCTCTTACAAAAGCGAAGTTTTCTAAAATTCGATCTATGTTAGGAGTTCAGGAATGTGTCCTTAAGGGGGGATAGGCTCTAATGCCTCCTTCCTTCTCCTAATAGTGTGACTTTTGTAAATCCTTCAATCCTATCCCAAGTTGTTCTTAAGGGGGGATGTTAGGATATTTAGACACTTAGGAGTTAGTTAAGATCAACTTGTGTAATTGTTGGGGCGCGCACCCCAACGGTCCTTAAGGTGGGTAACTCCACGGGTTTTGGGAGTTTGTAAGTGGAGTTATGGATCAAAATAGTCTTAGGGGTGTCGGGGTTGAGTCAAAGTTCTCTGTTTGTAATAAACCCATGGTTTAAGCCCAGGGTTTAGGGTTCGGGGTGCCCATGGTTTAAGACCATGGTTTTGTAATAAGTGCACTATAAATAAGCACTTTTGTAAAGACTCTAAGGTTAGGATTTTTGTGTAAGATGAATTGATGCGAAGCTAAGGATAGTTTGTAAGAAAAGGTTAAGTCCCAGCTGTGTGCGTGGACGACCTCTGCAGCTGTGTGTGTAGAGGGTTTTTAGGTGGTTAAGGAAATCTGCAGCTGTGTGCGCAGAGGCCTGCAGCTGTGTGCACGGCTTTGAATACTGGAAGGGATCTGCAGCTGAGTGCGCAGATCAGAACTATGGTTTTTGTAGAAAGTTGAATAAAACACAGTTCTGTGGACGTAACCCCTACACTAGGAGTGAACCACATTATATCTTGTGTCGTGGTTCTGTGTGTTGTTTCTGTTGTGTTCTTTCATGCATTAATATCTATATATTTGATAAGTAAAGATCACTGGTAGATAATAACTTCACTGTGAATTCCGAGTAAAGGGTTGCGCAAGGCACTGTTTGTTTATCTAACCACGAAGCTAAATAAGTGAATGTTAAGCTCTGTGATTTATATTTATAATCTGTTAACAGCTAAAGGTACAGTAATATCCCTCTTCTGCTTGCAGAAACCTGGTTCTGCGTCACCCCATAGCTGTTTCGGGTGAGACTGCAACCTGTTCGTAGGTTGTTGCTGAAAGAGCCAACAATGTGGGTCTTTTGTTGGTGCGAAGTTAAAGGTATAAAACCCGGGTCTGCCCTATAGCCCAACAAATTGGTTCCGTTGCCAGTTGAACTCAGTATCTTCTCAAGAGGGGTTTACGTCGTACCTTGAGGGCTATGTTCTGGAGACCCTCTGTGAAGGAAATCGGTGATTGGCTTGATGAGACTTATTTGAAATTCGCTGAGCAAGAGAACAAAGATCCGTGTCGTAGTGCAAACGAATTTTTACAAAGGTATGTTTTTTGTGAATGTTTATGAAATTTCTTTGGTAGTATCCACATAGCGTTGCACCAGTGGTTATCCAGGTTAACAGAGATAAGGACGAACTTCCAAGAACGCCAGTTCTCTACTTGGACCCCCGCGAGAATTAATATACTGAAAAGGGTGAACAACGAGATATCCCGCGCTGTTGATTTCTGGACAACGTGAACCCTTGAAGCAATTGTGACGGAGTTCGCCATCGACACGAGTACTTCCTTTAGTGAAGCCGAGCGACAGTTTTTCAAAGGACCAAGGGGTAAGTTTTTGAATTCATTTGGTTTGAGAATTAAAATGCTATTAACTGAAAAAGGTATATCGCTCATTAAATCAGACTGTTAGATTTTGTATTACTAATCTATGTTTGCAAGTGAAAATACCTTTGACGAGCAAAGTGGTTTGCTGCGAAGTAGAAAAAGGTACAAGAGAGATTTTGGATCCTATTCCCAGGGTCAGCATACCGAGTATCCCCCTGTAAATCCCGTAGATTCAGAACCCGAAGAAACCCCTTCTGTTGGAAACCCTCTGGTAACCCCGCAGCGAAGACCTATTATCCCTGAGAATCCATCGCAGTCTGAAAGTCACCCTAGCCCGAGTATCCCTGTCGCAGGTCAGTCTACCCTAGTAACTTCCCCCCCGCCTCCTTCCAGTCCCCCTCCAATCCCCCCTATATCCACTATGGCCCACATGCATGATGACATTAAGCTACCTGTTTTCAACGGAATGGGATCAGAGGATCCATAACAGTTCTGGTTTTTATGTGAAGCAATGTGGACTGCTAAGTCCATTACGGATCAAGATACAAAAAGAGTGCAGCTGGTTACTTCTTTCAGAGACCGTGCTCTAACCTGGTTCATGAAGTTCTCCAGCACTCAGAACCATGCATTGCCTGATATAAAAGAAGCAATGATAAAGGAATTTAAGAAGCCGAAATCAGAGTCACAGTGTATCACGGAGTTGAAAGAGATTCAGCAGAAGCGTGGCGAATCGGTGTGGGACTTTGATCAGAGGTTCAAAGTTCTGCTAGACCAAGTCAGTTTTACCATTGGACCTACGCAGCATAAGGAATGGTTCATTGCAGTGTTGCTATTGCATATCCGAACTCCACTCATGCAACAGAAGGTTGCTGACCAGCAGGAGGCTCTGGAAATCGCGATGAAGCTTGAAACCGGCCCTGTCACAGACAATTCTGGTATTGCTCAAATCCAAGCGCAGTTGGCAGCGATGGCTCTGGAGCTTCGCAATATGAAACAAGGAAAAACTGGTCGCGAAGAGGTTTGGTGTACACAATGTCACACAGAAGGTCATGCCAAGGAGCAGTGTCCTATGGTAAGAAATTACCTGAATACTGGTGCACCAAACCTGTTTAACCCACAAGTTCTATATTGTGAGCTTTGCAGAACAACAGGGCAACATCGACCTGAAGACTGCTATCTGCTATAGAGGTATGGACAAGTACCTAAGAACCCCTATTGTAAATTCTGTAAGTCTGTAGGACATAATGAAGATGAGTGTCGCAGTTATGACCTCATGAGAGAGCACACCTATGATGCCTATCGGGTACAAAATGAGGGACCAAGCAATGATGGCTACGGCTACCGCGGTGGTGCATCAGGTATAGGTGCTCTTGGAGGCCGTGGTCGTGGTAGTATGGATGGCAGAGGACGCGGTCAGGTGGTGTGTTATAACTGTAACTAGGCCGGACATCTGGCTCGCGACTTTCGGAACCCCACTACGACATGTTGGTATTGCCGAGCAGTAGATCATGTGATTGAGCAATGCCCGCAGTTGATAGCTAAGATTCAGGAAAGAAACAGTGCCCCTACTCAGAATCTTCAGATGATTTCTATCGAGCAAAGACCTGCCCCAGTCATTAATGTTGTTACCCGGAGCGGAGCTACGACGCACATACAGACTAAGGAGGAACAGTTTGATGAAGCCTGGGTTCGTAAGGCCCCTGTGAAAGTTCCCACCTTTGATATTGAAAGAGAGAAAGAGACATTCATGGAAGCCCAGAAAGATTTTGTGGATTCTAGTACATCAGTAGTACCTGCGCAACCACATTTGCAACAGTCGCCGCCACAAGAAGCTTTGACGGATAAAGTAAGTACCCTATCCTCATTTTTACAGAGTTGTCTGAAACTCTTAAGAAATCAGAATGCTTTAAGTGAGTTGCATAAAGTTATTGCTTCCTGCAAACCTCAGCAAATTTCTGGTCAGGAAAAACCTGTTAATAGAGTCAGGAGAACTGGTAGGGAAATGAGATTGAATGCTCAGATAAGAGAATATGATATGACTGATGTTATTTTGGATCTAGGATCAGAGGTAAATGTCTTAACCAAATAGACCTGGGAACAAATGGAAAAACCTACCCTTGACTGGTCACCTATACAGTTGAGATTAGCCAATCAACAGAAGATTGTGCCCCTAGGACGATTCCCTAATGTCTCAGTAGATATTGATGGCGTCTGTACTGTAGCAGACTTCGAAGTTATTGAGATAATTGATGGCAGCAATCCCTATCCAGCCTTGTTAGGTATTGAGTGGGCAATGGCAAATGCTGCAGTTATTAACCTTAAGAAGAGACAGATGAATTTCGAAGGGAAATATTTGAGAGTCATAGTCCCATTGGATCCTTCTCAAGAAGAAAGGTACACAGAACCCCTCCGACATGAAGATCAGGATATGTTGGACCATATCTACAATATCACAGTGAAGGAAGAAGATTATGTTGATCCTAATGATGAAGGTATTATGGATTGGCAGTGTGACAGCTCTTGCATGACAGATTCAGATGATGGTCTAGAGAATTGGCAGAACATATTGTATGAGCTACATGGCCATCGTTGTGCAAGAATTACCAAGTCTCTAAGATGGCTTGGCTCACAGACAAGACCCTTACCTATTTTTGATGGTTCGATAGACCTAGAAGAGTTTAGTGAGCAATTCTCAGCCCAGATACTAGACTCACAGAAAATGGAGACTTTGGACTCAGCATTCAGAGCTACAGCAGCCAGATGGTGGAATGGTCACAAACAGTACATTCATAGTTGGGAAGTTTGCCAACAATCCCTTCACCTGAGATTCACAGATCAACCACAAGAGGTCCGGAGCAGGTTTAATGGTAAGACTAACCCTCAGAAGCATTTGGAGCAATGTTACAAAGCCTAGAAGCATGTACCTTGTGCAGAGTGGGTACATAGGTTTGTGCATACCTTGGATCCTATTGCAAAGAATTGGTATGCAGAAGTCGAGCTTCGACGGGGTACTGTAAGTTGGGATACTCTTGTTGACAGTTTTGTATTGACATTTTATATTAATGAGGTTTGCCCTGCTTTAGACGTAGCTATTAGGTTGATCCATGCTAAGGTGTTTGATGATCGAGAGATAGCAGAATACCAACTGGATTGGAAGGCACAAGAAGCTATTGCAGTCTAATGTTATAACCTTGCAATTGACGAGGATGACGATCCACGCAACATTGATATTCCAGAGTCAGAAGGCCACTGCGAAGTACATGGACCAGCAGTCGAAGTACCTGAAGTGACACAGCCCCTGAAGACGCGGACTGTAAACATTGGCTTAGAAGAACAGCCTAAGCATTCTACCATTGGAGATTATTGGGATGAAGAAATGGTAAGCAAAGTGACCCAACTTCTCCATGAATATCAGGACCTATTTCCAACAAAGTTCTCAGAGATGAAAGGTATCCTGGGTGATATAGGAGTCATAAATATCCCCTTGAAACTTGATGTGAAGCCTGTGAAGCAGCATCCTTATAGGTTGAACCCTAAGTATAAGGAAAAAGTTAGGATGGAGCTAGATAAGATGCTTGCTGCAGGAATTATTGAGCCCGTTGAAGAATCCGAGTGGTTCAGTCCTATGGTGGTGCAAGAGAAGAAGAATAAGGGTGAAATCCGAATCTGTGTTGATCTAAGGAAGCTGAATGATGCTTGTCTACATGATCCTTTCCCCACACCTTTCACAGATGAAGTGTTAGACAATGTCGGGGGTTAGCAAGTGTACTCTTTTACTGATGGATTTTCAGGTTACCATCAGATCAGAATTGCTCCAGAGGATCGACATAAGACAACCTTTGCTACAGAAATGGGATCCTTTCAGTATACAGTTATGCCCTTTGGATTGAAGAATGCACTTGCTATATTTTCTCGAGTAGTCATCTCTGCCTTTAAGGAATATATACATAAATTCTTAGAAGTTTGTTTTGATGATTGGACTATCTTTGGACTACTAAAAGACCATATAACTAGTTTAAGACTTATGCTGGATAAATGTAGACAACACCAGATTTTCTTGAACTTGAAAAAGTGTATCTTTTGTGCACCTTTTGGGATTCCGCTAGGTCACATTGTATGTAAACAAGGACTGATGATGGATCCTGCAAAGATAGCTATTATTGTGAACCTGCCACCTCCAACATCTGTTAAACAACTTCGCACTACGCTTGGTCATACTGGATATTACAGGAAATTTATTAAAGGATATGCTCAGATTACTGCTCCGATGGAAAAGCAGTTGAAGAAAGATATTAAGTTTGAGTGGACACCTAAGTGTCAAGCAAGCTTGGATATTCTGAAGGAAAAGATGGTAACTGCTCCTATCTTAGTATTCCCTGATTGGAATAAGGAATTTCATGTGCATGTCGATGCATCCTCCATTGCTATGGGTATAGTATTGGCCCAGTCGGGTGAAGGTAATATTGATCACCCCATTTCTTTTGCAAGTAGGAAATTGTCCACAGCAGAGAAAAATTATACTACAACAGAACGAGAAGGTCTAGCTATGGTTTATGCATTGCAGAAGTTTCGACATTATCTGTTAGGATCTCATTTTAAGATGTTTACTGACCATTCTGCTTTGAAGTATTTGGTTAACAAGCCTGTGCTAGGTGGAAGGATATGTAGATGGCTGATTCTATTTCAGGAATATGACTTTGAGATTATAGTCAAACCAGGAAGATTGAATCTAGGACCTGACCACTTGTCGAGGCTCGAGTCGGGAGAAGAACCTACCAGCTTGGACGCGGGTCTTCTTGATGCCCAGTTGTTTGCCATCCAGATGGTTGATGAATACTTTCAGGATATTGTTCAGTATTTGTCTACAGGTTTTCCACCCGCCAAGATGACAACACAACAGAAGAAGTAGCTGGTGGTTCGCGCAGCTGACTTTAGCTTAATAGCAGGACAATTATATAAGATGGGACCAGATGAAATACTGTACAGATGTGTCCTAGAGCATGAAAATCCGTTAATTTTGGCTGAGGCACATTCTGGGGCAGCAGGAGTTCATTACGCAAGAAAAGCTACAGCACAAAAGATTCTGACAGCCGAATTGTGGTGGCCCACAATTCACAAGGATGCAAGAGAATATTGCCACAACTGTGACATTTGTCAAAGGACAAGCAAACCATCCAGGAGGGATGAAATGCCTCTAGTTCCACATGTAACTTTACAACCCTTTGACAAATGGGCTATTGATTTTGTTGGACCTATCAACCCCCCGGCGAAGAAGTCAGGAGTAAGATACATTATTACAACAACTGACTACCTCACCCGATGGGCCGAAGCTCAACCAATCAAGACCTGTACCACTAATACAGCCGCAAAGTTCATCTTCGATAACATTTTGTCCAGATTTGGGTGTCCTAGAGTCCTTATGAGTGATCAGGGCTCACATTTTCTAAATAAGACTATTGAAGTATTGACTGAAGAATTTCAGGTATATCATCAGAAGAGTATTGCCTATCATCCACAAGCAAATGGAACTGTCAAAGCTTTTAACAAGATCCTTGAACATGCTCTGACAAATGTTTGCAACGCTAACATAAATGACTGGGATCTTAGAATTCCAGCAGTATTATGGGCTTATAGGACTAACTGCAAGAAATTGATAGGCCATACACCTTTTAGGTTGGTCTATGGACAAGAAGCAATCATGCCCATGGAATACATTGTTCCTAGCCTCAGAATATCTGCTTTTATAGAGATGGATGACCCAGCGATAATAACAGAAAGGCTGGAAAAGATACTAGAACTTGAAGAGGACAAATTTATTGCAGGGTTCCAGCAGCAAGTGCAGAAAGCTCGAGAAAAAGCATGGCATGATAGACATATCAAGAAGAAGTAGTTCCAGCAGGGTGATCTTGTGCTCTTATATGATAGCAAATTCATGAAATTCCTGGGTAAGTTCAAGACACATTGGAAAGGACCATACATAGTGCAGAAAGTTACTGATGGTGGTGCAGTCCAGTTAGCTAAGTTGAATGGAGAAATTTTACCTTCCATGGCAAATGGCAGTCGTTTGAAGAAGTATAGGGACAGGCCAGGACCTCCTAATCAGAAGTAACACCAGGAAGGAAAGTCTAAGTACCAAGAACAGTTGAAATTGGGTGCTAGACTATAATGAAGCTGTCCTCAAATCTACGAAGCGTGGAAGATTGTCAAATTTCGAAGGTTCATATTATGTCGAGGGTTCTTGTCAAGGAGAAGCTGAAGTTAGTAGTTATGTCGAATATTAAAAGTGTGTTGCAGCTTAAAATGTGACAGATGGGACAAACTAGACCTGGCGGCACCGGCACGCGAAATTCCCGCCCTGCTTGCAATGATGAGATCTTGGGAAAATCTGGCGCCGTGTGGACAGGATTTTCGCCACTCCGTTAGATTCGGCGTTATTAATGCACTATGATGATCGATTCTGTTGTGGGATTCTATAAGAAGCTACCACGCCCGTGACTCCTGCATTGTGCATTTCTTTGAGTTTCTTCAGTTAGGACCATGTCAAATGATTGTGAAGCCCAGGATTTACTACTAGAGTTCAGGGAGAGAGGTCTGCAGAACCTTTTGAGTAATCCACCTATGCAAAAATGCTCGACTAGAACGAAGAAAGGCAGAAGTTCGCTCTAAACCGGACGAAGGAAGGCAGAAGTTCGCTCTAATGTGGAGCGACGAAAGGCACAAGGCCTCATGAGAAGACCTTGAAGCATCCCAAGATGTATCCTCCTGGTTTGGCAGAACCAAGGCAGCTGTTTGTCTTATGCACCTCGACACACAATTCTGGGGCCCCTAAGTTGTGGATGGTCAAATGTTCGGCAAGCAGATCGAAGGATGGTGTCGCTGATAGATCCAAAAAGCCCGAACCAGCATATTACGAAGGACAGGAACAAGCAGCCAACAACTGCACATATGGCTTTAGCAAGCAACGCACTATGTTTCACCAACAAGATTCCACCACCAGAAAAGCAACTAAGTGTCTCAGGACGAGCCACTATTGAGTCTTAGGGGCCTGTTGGGGCGCGCACCCCAACGGTCCTTAAGGTGGGTAACTCCGCGGGTTTTGGGAGTTTGTAAGTGGAGTTACGGATCAAAATAGTCTTAGGGGTGTTGGGGTTGAGTCAAAGTCCTCTGTTTGTAAAAAACCCATGGTTTAAGCCCAGGGTTTAGGGTTCGGGGTGCCCATGGTTTAAGACCATGGTTTTGTAATAAGTGCACTATAAATAAGCACTTTTGTAAAGAAGTAAGGTTAGGATTTTTGTGTAAGATGAATTGATGCGAAGCTAAGGCTATTTTGTAAGAAAAGGTTAAGTCCCAGCTGTGTGCGTGGATGACCTCTGCAGCTGTGTGTGTAGAGGGTTTTTGGGTGGTTAAGAAAATCTGCAGCTATGTGCGCAGAGGCCTGCAGCTGTGTGTGCGGCTTTGAAGACTGGAAGGGATCTGCAGCTGAGTGTGCAGATTAGAACTGTGGTTTTTGTAGAAAGTTGAATAAAACACAGTTCTGTGGACGTAACCCCTACACTGGGGGTGAACCACGTTATATCTTGTGTCGTGGTTCTGTGTGTTGTTTCTGTTGTGTTCTTTCATGCATTAATATCTATATATCTGATAAGTAAAGATCACTGCTAGATAATAACTTCGCTGTGAATTCCCAGTAAAGGGTTGCGCAAGGCACTGTTTGTTTATTTAACCGCGAAGCTAAATAAGTGAATTTTAAGCTTTGTGATTTATATTTATAATCTGTTAACAGCTAAAGGTACAGTAATATCCCTCTTCTGCTTGCAGAAACCTGGTTCTGCGACACCCCATAGCTGTTTCGGGTGAGACTGCAACCTGCTCGTAGGTTGTTGACGAAAGGGCCAACACTGTGGGTCTTTTGTTGGTGCAAAGTTAAAGGTATAAAACCCGGGTCTGCCCTATAGCCCAACAGTAATATATCCGTTAGGTAAAGTGTGTTTCTTTAGTATGCATTAGTTTGCATTTGTAAATATTCTAATCCAACGGTCACGATATGCTCTAGACATAAAGTGATCCGATGATTCAACTTCTATTAGATCATACCTACCATTGATTCGTGGCTTAACACCCGATTGGTCTATGATCTCTATTTAAAGAGCATAGAGGGTCCTTGGTTAGTTGATTGATTATGAGAAGCTCATGTAACTTTCTTTCTTTTGCATAATAAATTGCTCCAAGTAGCTATTTGGCTGGGGCTGTGGACTATTTCCCTCTCGAGGGTTTTAACCAAGTGGCAAACATTGGTGTGTTGATCTGTGATCTATTTGTGTGAAGTGGTTGCTCAAGGTGTTTGGTATTTTGGGATTACCCTGTGTACCCGAACATAAGATGTGTGTGCCATCTTCTTGTGTACTTCCAAGTACAAAAGGGAAGAGAGCCTTCAGGTCCCTAGAAGTCCTCGACAACAGAGGGGAAATCAACTAGCTGGTCGATATGATTATCGCCTATATCATATTGGTTGATGAAGTTAGGCATTTACTGCCAGGAGTCCTGCAAAAAGTAAGCAAGAGCTCCCTCTTTGATCTCTGAGAATTTGTACTGCTGGATGAGTTCTTTTTTAGGGTTGGAAGCTTTCCAGAAGAGGGATCCCGGGGGATTACTGTGGGGGCGGATCAGTTGTGAAGGGTCTCAATTTGTTGCATATTTTATGTTCCATAATTGTCCCCAGGGCCTGTCAATATCAGAGATTTAGGTCCACCAATTTTTTGCGAAGAGAGTTGCATTGTTTATTTCAGGATTCTCAACCCCATGCATCCCTTACTTCGAGGAAGACAGAGAGTGTTCCAATTAACCAGGGCCCACTTGTTGTTCTTGGAGCTTTTTCCCCAAAGGAAGGAACACTGAAGACTTCCGATGGATTTTAGCACCCATTTAGGAGCAACGAGAACATAGAACAGGTAGATGGACAAGGATTGGAGGACAACTTTAAGGAGAATAAGGCGACAAGGAAGATTGAGGGAGAAAAATGTTTAGGAGGAGATGCAAGATTCAAGCTTGTCCAGGAGTTCTTTCTAAGAGGAGTGCTTACTGGTCGAGTCAAAAAGAGGTGCACCCAGGTATTTCGAGGGTAAGGTGGAGACAATGAACCTCAGGATGCGAGAGACAATACGTTTGATGATGGAGTCTGTATTAAAGAAGAAGATCTGATACTTTTCTAGGTTGAGGGTGGTGGCAAAGGCTTCTGAGAAAGTGTCTACAAAAGTCACTATATATTATAATAATCTCCAGAAGAGATCCATTACTCAATAAAAGAAAAAGGGTGGGGAGGATATCTATAAGGGCACGAGCTTCTTGAACATAGAGGTAGCCAAAAAGGAGGTTGTCATCTACGAACTGTTGATAAGCAATGGGATTGACACCATGTAGGGAAAGGCCAGTAAAGGATCCCAATGCAATGGCTTTATGAATCAATCTTCCCAGTAGCCAAAGTATAACTTAAAATAATTGTTAAGGCCTAATATATTCTAAAAGGCAAATTCAAGCTGCCGTTATTCATTAACTTATGAAAGTTACATTAAAGCTAAGAAAGATAGGCTACTTTGGTTAAAGTTTAAATGTATTTAATTTTTAAAATTATGTATTTAGTATTTTTAAGAAATTAAAATATAAAGATGTAAAAATTTACATATAATTTATATGTATCACTTCAAACTAAAACAATATATATTTCAATTAATTAAAAGAAAAAAACTAATAAAACTTAAATATTTTTTTTAAAGAAATTATTTACATATAAAATGAAGATAAATAAAACAATATTATTATACTTATAATATATAATTTTTATATATAACATATTTTTATATATTTAAATATTAAGATAAATCAAAATCAAAATATTATTTAAAAAAATATTTTTATATTAAATTAAAGAAATTTTAAAATATGGAAGAAATGAAATATTAAAATTTCATGCCACAAAATTATTGATAAATGCGACAAAGCAACTCAACCGTTGAAGAACCCTCACCCACCTATTGACCGTGAAATATTTCGCCTTCAATAATTTGTTGTCCTTTAAAAGATCTATGTATCTATACAACTAGTTGGTGGTATAAGGGGGTGCCCCTTGAACTATTGTCTAAACCCTATCATGATAAATTCATTGAAGAAAATAAAAATAAAATAAAAACCCAAACTCAAATGAAGAAATTATCTTAAACACAAACATCAACATCTTTACTTACTTACATGCTGTAAATTTTTTAAGAATCAAACATTAATTTAAAATGTTTGTTAGTTTAATAAAATTATGGCTAGGCTATCTTCCATAGTCTTACTACAAAATTTCGGCGTAATCAATCAAACTGGATATGTTGACTTTGAAGTCTTCTTCTGCACTGCAATTCCATGTCGTTTCCATCACGGATTCACGACCACTCTCTTATTATTCCCGTCTTCCTCCTCTGCTAATTGATTTCTTGACTTCGGAGTCAAAGAAATCCTAATTGATTTCTTGACTTCGGAGTCTTCCGCGAATCGACAACTTCTATTCCATGCTCTTTCCTTGAGGACCACTTTCTCTGATTCCATCTCCTATTTTATTAGAAAACCTGTTACTTAGTCTCGAATCTTGAACAGCCCTGCAGATCTGCATGAGATTACGTATTCTTCTGCTTACTCTAGTCACTTGTCCATGAGTCGAAACTTCCTTGAAGAGAGCCCTATTACAACTCTACAAAGACGTTAAAGCACTAAATTGTTCTCTTTTGAGTAATTTCCTTGAAGAGAGCCCTATTACAACTCTACAAAGGCATTAAAGCACTAAATTGTTCTCTTTTGAGTACGTTAGTGACCAATGCCTTATTTGAGTCAAATATGAGAGTGAAAGTCTTGTGTTAAGGGTGTATATGGGGATAGCTCAATAATGCAATTTATTCAAAGGTAAGTAAGTAAACATCACACTAAGAACCATTCAACTAATAACCAATTACTTAGTTAGGTGCAATATCATAAAACAAACATTATCCACAATGTATCCACCATATATCAGACCTAAGAGTAAATTGTTATTTCATTATGATTACCAAGATAAGCATTTAGTTGAAATGAATAACATGAGGTCTGAACTAAATGTGTAGGCGTACAATCGTGTGTAAAAATATTGTTGAACCATTAGTTACAAACACATGTCAACATACAAGTGTTTTCAGTCACTTGTGTCATTCAAATGCAATAAAGATAAGGCAATAGCAACAACAATTAAGTCTGTGAAATGTATGTAAGTGTAGTCATGACAGTAGTGATCTAACAACATTGGTCATACAAACATGATGGACAATAGTAAGTGTTTGTTTTGCAGTGGCATAACATTATTTTAGTCCTCTACTCAAGTGATACAACAAGGATCATGCTTTAACATATTGATATATGAGTCATTACTAGCATGAAAGCAGTATGCATGTAGTCATTTAACAAGTACTTCTAGCAGCATTATAGAGTTAGTATCCTTCATAAGAGACAAGCATGGTTATACATTAAAATACTAACCTTAACGTTTGCTTGTAGGTGAACAGTCCACAATATTTTGCAGACTTAGTAGCAGCACCCAATAAGGCTGCTCAAGGGTTTGTAGGGATTCCCTTTACAAGGAAAGAGTGGCTGATACCCTTAAGGACAAGGGCGAGGGCGTGAGAGGCCAAAGGAGGGCAGGCCAAGGGTTGGAAATGGCCCAACGAAGGTTATAGTTGGCAATGGGTTGTCTTAAAGGGCATGCAAGAGGTCTGTTAGGAAGGCTGCCTAGGGAAGCAGGGGGTTAGAAAAGAGTGTGGGGGAGTGGAGCGAGGGTTTGAGGGAGGAAGGAAGAAGGGTAGGTTTAGGGTAAAATTAGGACTATTTTAAGACCTTTTAGGGCAAGTTTTGAGATTTTTGAATTTTTGTATTTTTAGGGTTCCCTATGATTCTTCCTTAGGGTTTTTAGGGATCTAGGGGCTATGACGATTTTTTAGGGAAGGAGGCCGAAATTTTAGAGAGGCCAAAAAATGGAAAAAAAGATTTTTAGGGTTTTCAACATAAAATTACAGACCTAAAATTACCCTAATATACAATGTAAAATGCAATCTATCTAAACCTATTGGCTAGGTGTGGGTGAAGAAAAGAAGTGTGAAAACCAAGAGAAACCCAACCCTATCACAAGCCCTACCCAACATAGGGATTCTAGGGAGAATGACTAACCTAGTAAGGAAGGATTCCTAGGTCAAGCAACTAGCCTAGAAAAACTAAAAAGAAACCCTAGGGCAACCCCACAAGGAGACATGCCTCAGCTTGCTAGGGTGATAAGAAGGAAGGCAATGGCCTATCCTAGGGAAAATTGCAACTCTAAGGCTAGCACTAAGACTCAGACATGCACATCCACCAACATCCAAACAAAAAGGTAAGAAGTATGACCTCCTTGTGCTTGTGTTCATCCAACAAATTGAAGCATCACCAAAAGAATATATTCACCAATAATTTACTAAAAAAATCTTGCATTAACCCAGAAAAACTTCCTCAAGAGGAGCGCATCCATCCAAAGAGTCTTAGCAAGAGTAAAACAAGTGCATAGTGTATTATCCCATAAGTTTTGTTTTTGAAATGAAAGTGAGGAGATCTATTTATATGATCTCACGCTCACTTTTTAAAATATCAAGGCCTACACACCTTAAAATAAGTCAATTTGAAATTATAAAATGTCAACTTAAAATAAAAATAAAATAAAATTAAAATAATAATAAAATATAGCCTAAGGTAGGCTTAAGGTAGACTACCTAGGGTATTTGTATCCCCAGGTGCCAAAACATGCTCAAATAAGTGAATCAATCTGAACGAAAGGCTGGAGTGAGATGGAGGGAGGGCATTATACCCCATCTAACCCCTAGAATGTTGTAAAATCCCTCAACGCCTTCCTCAAATCATTAAAAGTCTTGGTATGAAGGATGAATTCCTGTGAGGAGATAAAACTAGGGAGAGAAAGGACCCAATGACTGAAGGGCGAGAAGGGTGTCCAAAGTGGCTGTGAATGAAGACAAGTGTCTTATAGCTGAAGCAGAGGCCACTGGAGCACGTAAACAGGACATGGATCCATGTGACCCAGTGGTCAAACCTTAGGGGCCCCAGACATCATCCGTGATATTTAAAACCCCTATAAAGGGTAGTCAACAATGTCATTAAGACATAGTACCCCTAAAGGAGGACCAAAGGGTGCAACCATGACCACCATTTCTTAATAAAACCCCTCTTGGTAAAAAAATTGGCCCTCTCTCCCTAGGGTAACCCTGAAGGTGCAATCAATACAGATGCAACGTAACACGTTGATTGGTACCACTTTTCCACACAAAATCGTGGGGCAAGCTTCTGTAAGATCCATCTTCAAGTACTAATTAAGAAGTGAGACTGATTTGTACAAGGAACCAATGCTAAAGATCCGTTAGAATTTCCCAGTTAAGCCTATGTACAACAATGGATCGGCTTTGCAGAGAAATTAGTGAATCCTAGTGCAGGGTTTTCTAATAACATTGCATGCTGACTTCAACAAACTCCGAAGCTGTGGCACCTTTTTAAAGAGTAACGGGAGTTGTGGTTATAAAATTTCTGAAACAAAAAATGTTTCTTTGTTATTACCAAAAATTGATTACAAATATCAATCCTTAAATTGGATCTCAAACTATAGAAATGTACTAAATTTTCCATTCTACTAGCACTCTTGAATCTATACATGTGTTTTTCGATGTGTCAGGAATACGGTCTCTTACCACAACCTGTAGATCCTTACAATTACTCAAAATAGTTCTTATGGCAATGATACAAATCATCGAAACAAAACCCCGCTTATAATAGGTAAATACGATTCCTACCCAGTATCTCTGATTACATCAACGCCAATTTGTATTTTGTTTCCATTTACAATGACATCAAGTACCTATTCATTCCATGACAGGTTGCTTTGTTGTAGGAGTTGTTGTGACAAAAAATAGCACTAGTATTGTTCTCAACGTTTTATGGGAAGAGAAGAAAACCTGATATTGTTAGCTCTACTTCAAAGGTGGAGAAATTCCTAAAGAATTATGCCTCTAAAATTTCAACCATATATTCACTCTCTCAACTCAAGAAAATCACCAGCAACTTTGCAAAAAAGTTGGGAGAAGGAGATTATGGTGTGGTCTATAAAGGAAATCTTTCTTCCAACAAATCTCTAGTGGATGTTAATATTCTTGATAGGAATAGGCACAACAAAGCCCAATTCATGAATGAAGTGGCCACCATTGGATGGGTACATCTTGCCAATGTGATTCAACAAGTCTTAAGATGGGAGCAATTGTATTCGATTTCTTTGGGCACAGCTTGTGCAATTGCATATTTACACAATATTGTGATAGGTGCATCATACACTTCGACATCAAACTACACAACATGTTGCTGGATGGTGACTTCACACCTAAAATTGGTGATTTCGATCTGGAAAAACTTTGTGGGAAGGTAGACAACCTTATATCAATGACGGGTGGGAGAGGGACACCTGGATATGTTGCATCAGAGTTGTGTGACAAACATAAAGGCCCTGTTACTAATCAATAATATGTCTATAGTTTCATCATGCTCTTGCTAGAGATTGTTGGGGGAAGAAAGAATTTCGATTAGAAGGAAAGCCGTTCCAGTGAGTGGGCTTTCAAACTGGTTGAAAATGGTGAATTAGGGATGAAATTGATGGGAGAAAAGGAAATGGATGCAGAAAATGAGGAAAGGGCAAGGAAGTTCACTAAAGTTGGAATGTGGTGTATTCAATATAACCCCACATTTCTTCCTTATATGATGAGAGTTGTTCAAATATTATAAGGAAACAGAGATGAGGTCGCCAATCCTCCCTACCCCATCAATTCATTAACTACGCTGAAAACAAGGTTACTAAATTCTTCTTGAATTGATACTAGGTTCTAGATTTTATGTTAGATGAGATAATTCAAACTCTCATAATGTATCATCCATTTAAACCTCGTATGGATACCCACTCATGTCATGTTTCTGCAGCTTCTCTTACAAGAATGGTTGGGTTTGAGGTTCTGTAACTTGGTAAGTGTGTTGAATAAAGTTGGATTGTTGTGCCCATTGAACAATTCTTCCTTTTAGCGTGAATTGCATGTTTCTTAAACAATGTCTAGTGGCTCCATTCATGGTTTTGAATGTGAATAAATGCATGATACAACATGTGAGGAATATGGGTTGTTGGTCATGGTGATGTCCTGTGCTCCCCTTCTCTTTTGAAAACCTAAATATTTCTTGCATTCAAATTGTTCTTACATCTGGATTGTTCGAAGTGGGGTGTGTTTTCCTTCTCAATATGTGGGATCCCTTCTTGTTGATGTCACAACTATTGAATGCACGTTTGACGCCAAAAGGGTGACAAGACATCGATATTAGGCTTAGTTTGAATGTAATTGGTGTACACTATGGATGAAACATTCATCCAGAAAGATCAACTTACAGTGATTACATCTACACCAACAATACCATGATTTACTAAAAGATAGAGAGGCAGATCATGTAGGGAGTTTATGGGAAAGATCAGAGTAGGACCCATTCAATACATTTATTCTTCTACGACATTCAATATAGCTCGGGTAATACAATATAGCATAGGTAAGGAATGGAATAACTAAACCAAAATATTTTTTTGTGTACTAAACCGTCTTTGGGTGACTGGAATGTGGGAGTGACAGGGGTAGGAAATATATAATACCAGGTAGTAATTTTTTTTTTAACAAAAACTTAAAAGGTTTTATATAAAACAGGCTGTGCATAGCCATACATTACAGAAAAAAGCGGGAACTGAGAGTTCTTGCAGTTCAAAAAGAGAGTAAACAAAACTGGTCTATGAGAATGACCAAAGAACTCCACACAGAGTTTTTACATAACTTCTAAGGCCTGGGGTAGTGTATACCCTTATAAATTGCTGACAAAGAAATAGACAAAAAAACATGAAACTATTAAACCATTAAGGATTGCCTGGGTGCTTCATGGGATGAACAACCGATTCCTCCTCCATGGGGTGCGTTGCTGTTGCTGGAGTTTCAAAAGCCTTACTGCCTTGATTCATGCTTACCAAACTCTAGAGGTCTTCTTGGATTTTTTCCACCTTGCCCATTATTTCCCTGAGGTTGATTTCAGTGTCATCGATCCTAGAGTCATGATTACTTATCTAATATGAAGTGTAGCTGACCACTTCCCCCATACTTTTAACCTCCTTGGAAATTTCCTTGTTGTACATAATGCCAATGGCCATCATTTCATACAAACGCCTGAGATTTTTCTTCAAGTATACTAACCCAACATTCTCGTTTTCCCGCGCCATTCTGCCTCATCTGGGAGAAATTTCTATTTTGGAGAAATGGCTATGAAGAGCACGAACAACACCAGCAAACACTTGCGCCTGCTCGTCGACAGAGAGACCACCGAGAACCAATTTAAGAGTGTTGAGTTCCTGCAGGAGGGAGTTACGGTCTTTCCTATTTCGATAGGAGAGAGTATCGATTACAGCTTCTTTCCACCCTGAACAATTACAACCCAAAATCGAATTGTTGCATGCTATAAAGGACTGATCGTCAATGGAGAGGCTAAGCCCAGAACCTAAATTCAAGAACCACAGAGAAACAACAGCTTGTGTAGAGCATAAACAAGTGGAGAAAGCAGCGAGAGCCAACCTTTCCTTTACAAAAACCCTGGTGAGAGTAAGAGTTTCCCACGGGATTTCCTGCAAAATTCCCTCGTTGACCCCTGCAATGACATCCAACAGTATCCTCTCCAGAGAAATCACATAACGAACAAAGCCATTGCCGAGAGTAAAATGAGGGTGAGGGAGGCTTCAAGGGGAAGACATAATGGAGATGGCAAAAATACCTGGAGCGTGCGAGGTGCAGGAACAATAAAACCAAGGAAGGTGAGCATTCAAACCTGCAAGGATCGAGGGATGGTAGGTGCAGAGAAGGAGCCAAGCGGCGGAAGAGTGGGGAGGGCCAGGACGACGCATTAAGGTAGGAGATCCTTCGCGAGTGTCCATAGGATTGTGGCCAGTGGAGAGTGGAGGGCATGTGTCGGTGAGGTGAGGAGGGGTGGAGGGATAAGGCCAGTGGAGAGTGGAGGGCACACGTCGGTGAGGTGAGAAGGGGTGGAGGGATAAGGTTTAGAGCCTTTGTGTAAATCATTGGAGCCTTTACAAAAAAAATAAACCCTTCACATATATCCTTGGAGGTGAGATCGATATTATGGGGGTCTAAACTTGCTTCCCAAGGTTTCATTAAGGAATGGGTTTGGGGTGAGGGGTCTGGCCATTTAGGAAAAATTGACCTTGAGATAAGGAGGCCCCCGTGTTAGCCAAAGCATTAACGACATTGTTGTTTATGCAAAGGATGTGGAAGAATTCATAGTGCTTGGATAAGAGAGGAGTGATTTTGTTGTGTAGACGACAACAATTTATACATCTTGTGGTGTAACCATTAATAATTTTATATATGACGTGTCGAGAATCTCCAAAAATCGCGATCCTGGAGAGGTTTTTGTTGACTAGAATTTTCATTCCCTGAAGGAGAGCCAACCACTCAGCCTCATTATTGGTCCTATAGCCAAGACCCCAAGTGAAGGTTTGTTCAACATGTCCTTTAGGATTCAGAAGGATCCCCCCCGCACCTGCCACCCCTGGGTTGCCCTTTGAGGCACCATCAAAAAAGAGAGAATAGGAATTTCTTTCTCTCAACCAGGCCTTGAAGCCACTGCTGTTTTTTCTTATTTCCCAAGGGAGAGTGCTGGAGGGCTGCTTTATTTTTTTGTTTAAATATTTGAACTGAAGGGGGCTCCTTTATTTTAAAAAGATATTACACCATGATGCATATGGCTCTGAGATGTTCTCATCATCAGGAAAACTGATGTCATTCGAGGTGAACTTTTCAGCTATCATTCCCACCATTTTAGAAACTATACGAGTTGGAACATCTTTTTTTTCATTGAAGATAGATTTGTTCCTGGCTATCCACAGTTGCCAGCAGAGATTCTTGGAGATAGAGATTCAAAGGCGACTGAGGATGGGTTTTTTAATGAGAGAGCCTGGGAATTGTTTGGACCAATCCTCAAGAAGCTGAACCATAGAGCCTAGGGGGCTGAAGAGAAAGCCCGTAGGGAGAACACACTACCAAATTTTCAAGGAAACTCTGCACTGAAGAAAAATATGATTTGAGGTTTCCTCTTCCATATTGCAAAGAGCACACTGAGAGGGTCCTGCTATCCCTCTCTTCTTGAGATTCTCAGCCGTGAGAAGTTTATTATGCATCCGAATGTAGATGAATGAGTTTAATTTTGGGATGCTGTCTGGATGCCAAACCTTTTTCCAATGATGATCATTTGCTGTCGGGTCCCAAGAGAGTCTCATGTATCCCTCTTTGACCGTGTACTTCCCAATTTTACCCCAACCAATGCGATCTCTTGCTGATTCTCGAGATGGAGACAAGCCATGGAGGGATGAGAGAAAGAGGGTCATGGATTCTTCCAAATGGATTGGGGGGTGAAGATATTTCCATCCTATCTAGCTCCCCGACGAATCCCACAACGAGAGATCATGGAGAGTATGTAAGCCCTGGCTGCAGGCCCATTCAACGAGAAGAGTCAAACCTGGGAGCGAGGAATGGGGAGGCTGCCCTAGGATGCTGCAATTCCAGACATTGATTTTTTTACCATTGCCTGGGATCCAATAGTAGTTAGACTATATTATATTGAGAGAGGATTTTCACAGCTTCCAGAAAGAGGTTCCCTTACTTGTCCATGTGCTGTCTAAGATTTCTGATCTGGGTCTTTTGATGTATTTTTTTCCTGATTATTTCTTTCCACCATTCTTTCTTGCTTATAGCCAACCTCCAGATCAGCTTCACTCCCAGAGCTTTGTTCATTTGCTCCGGATCCCTAATGCCCAGTCCACCTTTATTTTTTGTCCTTTTGACTATATCCCATTTGACTAGGTGGAATATCTTTGTCTGAACCTTTCCTCCTTGCCAAAGGAATTTTCTGATTTCCTTACATATATTGTTGATAACATTCTTGGGGGCTAGCATCATTGAGCTCGAGTAAATAGGATAGGAAGAAAGGATAGAATGTGTGAGAGTTATTTTCCCTGTGAGGTTTAACCATTTTGAGCCCAGAGAGTGGATTTTGTTTTTGATATTTTGGATGATCGGAGTCCACATAGCAGAGGCAAAGGTCTTTTTGGCTATGGGAATGCCCATATAAGTGAAATGAGTCCAATTATGAGTTGCATTCATATGCAGAATATGTGATATGCTGTGGAGAGTTGCTGCATTACAATTCCATCCATAGAGCTAACATTTGTTCAGGTTGGCTGAGCTTCCTGAGGAACGGAGGAAAAGGTCTAGGGGTCTTAGGAAATTTCTGGCTATTTGGGTGGAGGCTATCCCTAGCAGAATTGTATCGTCTATAAAAAGAGCATGATTGATAGAGAGGAATCCATTTCAGAAGGAAAGGCTCGGAAGAGAGCTTTCAACTTGAAGTCTAGTGAGTCTTCTACTAAGGGAGTTAGCAACCAGGATATAAAGAAAGGGGGAGAGGGGGCACCCTTGTCTTATCCCTCGGGAGGCTTTAAAAAATTCAGAGGGTCTGCCATTGATTAAGGGAGCTATCTAAGGAGAGTTTGTGCAAGCTTGGACTTGGTTGATGAAGATGGGGGGAAAACCAAATTTCTGTAGAACCATAAGAATGAAGGAATGCCTCAATCGATCAAAGGCATTAGCCAAGTCCAACTTAATGGCCATACCTGGTTCACCCTTTTTTGTGCTGGAATGTATCGCCTCCTGAACCATACAGATGTTATCACTGATTTGCCGACCCGAGATGAAGACTCCTTGATCTGGGGATATCAGAGAATGGATAATAGGATTTAGTCTCAGGGATAAGATTTTTGAAAATATTTTGTAAGAGGTATTGCAGAGGGAAATGGGTCTAAACCTTTTGATGGATGACGGATTTGCCTCTTTTGGGATCAAGGCCGGAAAGGTGGAATTTGTGGCTCCTCCCATTTTTCCTTTCGCCATCCAGGAGATGAGGTGCATAATATCCTTTTTTATTAGGGACCAAAAAGTTCTATAGAATCGGATAGGGAAACTGTAAGGGCCTGGGGCTTTATCCAGATGGAGGGACCATATGGCCTTCTTAACCTCTTCCTCCGAAATGGGGTATTCAAGATGTAGGATTTCCTCAGGACTGATTAGATCTAGAATGTCTCGAACCATTTCTTCCTTACATTCTTGTGAGACATACTCTTCATCAAAAAAAACTTCTTACCTCTGTGCTGATTGCCGATTGCCCGGTGATGACTGTGCCATCCTCGTTTTTGAGCTCCTGCAAAGTGTTCCACCTTTGTCTATCCTTGCATTGGTTTTAAAATAATTTTGTGTTTTGATCTCCACCTTTAAGCCAGAGAATAGTTTATCGAAGCCTCCATCCCTCTTCTTCATTCCTTAAGATTTTTTGCAGGCTTGTTTCAAGTTCTATTTATTTGACAAGATGCTCCTTGGTGATCTCATTTTCCTCCATTTCCGCTTGGAGGGATTCCATACTCTTTATGATTTTTTCTTTCTGTTGAGAAGGCTCTTGATAATGGTGCTTTGCCCAGGATTTGAGGGCTGCTTTAACCCTTTTGATTTTCTGTTCCCATGAGAATGTTGGATATCCTAGAATGAAACATCGCTAGGCATTTGTGATGATATCCTCAACTTCTTCAGATTCGAGCCAGAGGTGATTAAAGTGAAAAGGTAGAGGCCCCAAATTTTCCAAGGGCTGGAAAAAAAGACAAATTGGCTTATGATCACAGATGGCCAAGCACAGGATTTTGGATTTTGGGTAAGATCTGAGGAGATGGGTGCTAACCAAAAACCGGTCTAGTCTAGCAGCTATGTGATCAGGACCAATTCATTTGTTGCTGCAAGTGAAAGTGCCATTCTTTGGTTTGATGTCCGAGAGGCCCCATAGCGAAATCAGGTCCTCCAACCTTTCTCCAAAGGGATCGCTGACCTTAGTTCCACCTCTGCATTCGTCCGTGGAGATAGTAACATTGAAGTCCCCCACTATGAAGAAAGGGAGAAGCGATTTACCTTCACATTGTTCTTCAAGGGAATTCCAAAAACTATCTTTCTGAGCATGGATGGTCAGGCCATAAATGTTCCCTATCCATAAAATTTCTTTCTTTTCTTTGGTTTATAATTTGATGAATAGCCAATTTTTGTTCTCAATGGAAGAATGCATAGCAAATTTTTCAGCGTTCCACCAACAGAGAAGGCCTTTAGAGGCACAAGATGCGTTGGTGGCTAGTCCTGCACCTTTTGGCCAGAATCTTTTTAGTGTTGCAAGAATATATTCTGCCATTTTTTTTGTCTCCTGGATGAGAAGAATTGAAGCCAATTCCATTGTTTTAAATCTTTTGATAACTTCTATTTTTTGAGAACCTCCTAATCCTCTGCAATTCCAGGAGACCAGCTTCATTATTTCTTGAGTTGTCTAAGCGCCTTTTCCTTCTCCTTTTTTTCCTCTTCTGCGTTAAGAACGTATTTTCTTGCTTGTGAGGTTTTGACTAGAAAGTCTAAGTTAGATTGTTTCCCTATTGCCTTTTCCCTTGCTTCTTCCTGTTCCCGTATTGTCTTGTTGGACTTTCTTCCTTTTCTGGAGAGAGGTTCTTGTTCTTCAACATAGATGTCTGTGGATTCTTCAGAGCTTTCTTTTGCCCTAGATCGTGTTACTGATCCTTCTGAATTGGCTGCAGCTTCCTTCCTTGCCGAAGGCTGCACCATATCTTCTACCAAGTCATCTTTCTCCTTTTGAGGTGGTACTTCTACGGGTGTTTCATCTTCTTGATGTAGGGCTTCTTCAACATTTTCCTCTGGTGTTTCAATCTCTCATATCTCTATTTGAAGAACCTCAAACCTATTTTTGGAGGTTCTCTTTGACGGGATGTGAGGCTGCTTTGTGGATGTGTTCTTTGCAGTCTTCTTCCCACTTACTATGTTCCATCCCTCTTCTTGCAAGCCTTCTGAGTTGGATTTCTCTAGATTTTTTGGACAAGATTTAGCAAAATGCCCATATTCATGACAATATTTTCATTTAAAGGGGATTTGCTCATAATCCACAGTTTGCAAATGATTCCATTTGTCAATGGAGAGATTAATGGATTCCGGCAGGCCTTTTTCTAGATCAACCTCAACGCAGATTCGAGCACATCAAAAAATTGGATATTTTGGCTCAGACTTGTCCATGTATTTCCCCAAAGTATTCCATATTGCTTGAAATATTCATCATTCCAGCAATGGAGAGGGAGATGGGGTAACTTCACCCAAAATGGGACGGCCTTAGGGATGTCCTTTTCTAGGTAGAAAGAGAGATCCCATTTGTTCAGGTACATGCCTCTTGGACCCATGAAGTAAGGGCCATTCCTAAAAATAAGGTCTCGATCCTCTTTCTTTTCAAAGATGAAAGCGAAATAACCTTTCCCATAGAAGATTTGCTGAACCTCACCTTGGATTAGGGTTCTCCAGTTTTTGTTAAGCCAGACTTCAACTGAGCGAGGGGACAGCCAAAGCCCAGTGAACAGGACAATGAGGCCTTTCTCAGAGAGGGAGACTACTTTTCATTTTGAGGCAGTGGAAGAGAGCTTTACTTTTGGAATGCCGGCGCGCTTGATGAAACAAGAAGAAGGGGGAGCTGCAGACGAAGGAGGAGGAAGGGAAGCAACGATGCTGTGAAACCGATCTTCAACCAAGTCAGGGTCCAAGGGATCCATGGGAACGAGGCCTCCAAACCTGCAGACCAAAAACCCTAGAACGCGTGGAGCACCTCAGATGTTGCTAACTAATACCAGGTAGTAATTGTGCAATATGAGCAAGTGGTATTATTTTCTTTGAGCCACTAGTAATTGTGCAACATGAGCAAGCGGTATTCTTTTGTTTGAACCGACAGTAATTGTGCAACATGAGAAAGTGATATTCTTTTCTTTGAATTGACATCATATATGATGGTATCGCTAGATTTTATTTATTTTATCCATACAAAGATATCAACAAAATAACTATGAATAATTGTCTAAACTATGTCCGTTCAATTATTAGGTAGGATATAAATATTATCTAAACTATGTGAAATATGGGGTGGGAAATAAATAACTCATCTACTGAAATCAATTCTTTTTAAGCCTAGGGTTGAATAATTCTGCTAAAATTTAATTACAATTTCCATTCGACCCTTCAATGCATTTAAGTGGTACATTTTCCTTGGAAAATTGCACCTTTGTGACTTCTATGTTAATGTGTTTATGGGAGGTTTCTCATTACAGGTGTTTACGAGAAGTTTTCATAACGGGCATAACCGGAAACGGTTTAGTCATGTAACTTCTTTCATGAAGTATATAGTGCATGGTTGGGATACGTAATGTAATGAGTTGTCTTAGAGACTGAGGCTCGTCATGTAATCTCTCCTTCTTCATTAATGAGCTTCAGTACTTTTCATGTGTGGATGTTTCCTCTCTAGGGTTTTACTAGAATAAATGTTGGTGTTTTAATGGTGTTATTTTATATAAAACTTGGTTGATTTGTCTCTAAGATATTAATAAGTGGTATCAGAGCCCGTGTGAAGAGTGACATCGAGGGAGAAAGAGAGAAAACATTCGTTGGAAGCTGTAGGACCGCATGGAGAGCTCGTGTGTGTAGAATATCAAGCTCCACCTTTGAAAAAAGAACCAAGCATGGAGCTGTACAATCTTCACATACAACAAATCTAAAGAAAGGTGAAGCATGTTGACCAGTTTGCGTGTAGTCACGAAAGAGTGGTGAGGGAGTTGTTGCTGCCTAAACAACTGGAGGAGAGGTCTGAGAATCGCCATGCCTGGACGGCTAGAGGAGAGCCATGTGTGAAGAGAACTTTGTTGGGATTCGCTCACCACAGGATCGTGGAAGAGATCTGCCTGGGCTTTGACTACCGTTGCTCATTGGCTGGACATGAAGAGAGTTCGCATGGATATCCTGGATGAAAGAGAAGTGGAGTGTGGAGATCCTGCGAGAAGTGAGGACCTACCTACTTCCTGAAGAAAGTTCAGGCCGCGCGTGGAAGAGATCCATTTTTGGTAGACGTGGAGGAGCATGGAGAGTGAAGGTAGATTGTTGAGCTTGTAAAGTCCCTCTTGGAGCCAACCATAAACAAAATTCCAGGGTAAAGATAATAAACAAAAAAATATGTGTTATTTTTTTTATTTGGAAGTTTCGAAATATATATTTCAAATTTTCAAGCCATTCAAGCCAGGACTACCATCAAGAGAATATAGTTTTGTTTATTTGGGTTGATAAATATTAAAAAAAAAATGTCTAGTACAAAGTTTGAAATTGAAAAATTTAATGGTAAAACCATTTTTGAACTATGGAAATTAAAGATGAGGATTTATTAGTTTAAATGGGGTTACAAATAGCCTTAGTCGAAAAAAGAAAAAGACCTCTAACCATGACATATGATGAATGGGATGATTTATATGTCAAAGCGCTAAGCACAAATATTCGATTATGTCTTGCAAATGATGTGTTGTTCAGTATTGTTGGAGAAACATCAACACCAAGCCTATGGAACAAGTTAGAAAGTTTGTATATGGCCAAATCAGTGACAAACATAATTTACTTGAAGAAATAGTTGTACGGTATGAGAATGAAATAAGGTACGAAGATAACAGATCATTTGAATGTTTTTAATACTCATATTTTCTAGTTGAGTAGTATGGATGCTAAAATCAATGACGAAGATAAAGTTGTCAATCTCTTATGTACTTTACCTGAATCTTGGGGTCAAGTAGTTTGTTCCATTAGCCTTAGTGCAAATGATACTTTAGAATTTAACAATGTGGTTCGAGCATTATTGTCTGCAGAATTAAGGTATAAAACAGTCTTGAAACCTCTTCGCCAAAATATTTGGTTGTTAGAGGTCGATCCAAAGAGAAAGGAGAAAAGTCAAGAGGTACTTCCAAATCTAAATCGAAAGACAAAAAGAGAAAATTAAAATGGTACTGTAACAAGACTGGTCATCTCAAGAAGGAATGTTGGAAGAGACAAGAGCCCAAGAAGGATGTGTCCAAGTTAGAGGAAAATTCAATTAAGTCTTCTAATTCGGGTATGATCGATGGGGTCTTGTTTATTTGTAATATTTATGAATATAATGAGGAATGGCTATTAGATTTTGGTTCTTCAAACCATATATGTACACATAAATATTGGTTTGCTTCCCATCAAACAGTTAATGATGGAATAGTTCTTTTAGGAGATAGTCATTCATGTAAAACTGTTGGGGTTGGAAGTGTTAAAATTAAAAGGTTTGATGGATTTATAAGAACACTTACAGATGTTAGACATGTACCCGAGTTAAGGAAAAAAAAAAATTATTTGGGAGTATTGGATTCTTCTGGTCATAAGTTTATAGGTTTTAATAGAACTCTAAAAGTTTCCAAGGGTGCTTTAGTGGTCATGAAGTCATAGAGGACAGGATGTTAGGGTATTTAGACACTCCTGAACATAGGAAACCTTTACAAACTGGTTGGAAGGACTCGAGTTAATGGTACTGCATTAGTATCTGAAAAAAGAGTCAAGATCCACTCAATTATGGCATCAACGTATTGATCATATGAGTGAAAAAGGACTTTAGGTATTAATGAATCGTAAATTGCTTCAAAATTTGAAAACTTGGAATTTGATGTTTTATAGAAATTGTATATTTGGAAAGCAGTGTAGACAAAAATTCAAAGTAGGTAGTCATGTTAGTAAAGGTGTTCTTGACTACATTCATTATGATTTGTGGGGTCCATCTCCTACCATTTCCTATGGGGGAGAAAAATATTATGTATTATTTATAGATGATTTTTATAGAATGGTTTGGGTCTATGTCCTAAAAAGAAAAGCTATTGCGTTTAATACATTTAAACAATTTAGAGTTATGGTCGAAACAATAACTGGCAGGACAATAAAGTGTTTAAAGATGGATAATAGAGGTGAATTTACTTCTTTAGAGTTTGAAAAATATTGAAAATATGAAGGGATCATAAGATACAAAACAAATGTATACACTCCTTAGCAAAATGGCATTGCAGAGCGCATGAACAAGAATCTTCTAGAAAGAGAAATGAGCATGCTCAGTAATGTTAATTTGGGGCAAGAATTGCGGGAAAAAGTAGTTTCTACTGCTTGTTATCTAATAAATCGATCACCACCAATGAAAATAGATTGTAAAATTATTGAAGAGGTATAGACTGGTCATCCCTGCGATTATTCGAATTTGAAAATCTTTGGTTGTGAAGCTTATGCGCTTACTCCTAAAAATCAACATTCTAAGTTAGACCCTAGATCAAAGAAGTGCATTTTTGTTGGGTATGATGAATTAACAAAATGATATAGATTATGGGATCCTACTTCCCACAAAATTGTTATTATCAGAGATGTAACTTTTGATGAATCTTCTCTGATTAAATCCAAAAATGTAGGACTTGATGTGGAACAGGAACATGTAATATCAAAAGAGTTAATTCATTTGGAGAACCAATATTCTCATGACTCAAAGAAACAAGAAGAATTTTCTGGTGAGAGAGAAGTCATAGAAGATGAAGAGATTCAAGGAAATGTGGAAACCCGACATCCTACACCAAGAAGATCATTAAGGGAGAGAAATCCTCCTAAGAGGTATACTGATTTTGTTTCGTCTATTTTATTTACTGATGATGGAGAACCTTCTTGTTTACAGGAATCCATTGATTGTATTGGCAATGCTAAGTGGAATATGGAAATGAAAGAAGAAATGGATTCTCTGGAGAAAAACAAGACATGGGAATTGGTTGAACTCCCCAAAGATAGAAAAATTGTTGGATGTAAGTGGGTATTCAAATTGAAGAAAGGAGTTGATGGTAAGGTTGAAAGATACAAAGACTGATTGGTCACAAAAGGGTATTCTCATATGGAAGGTATAGACTATCATAATAAATTTTCACCAGTTGTCAAGCTTGTATCTATTCATATTGTGTTAGCATTAGTTGCATTGCTTGATTTGGAATTAGAACAACTAGATGTAAAAACTGTTTTCTTACATGGAGATTTAGATGAGGAGATTTATATGGAACAACCAAAAGGTTTTATACAACATCATAAAGGTAGATTAGTTTGCAATCTCAAGAAATAATTGTATGGCCTGAAATAGTCGCCTAGATAATGATACAAGAAGTTTGATTCTTTCATGGTGAGATAAGTTTATACTAGAATTGAATATGATAATTGTTTATACTTCTAAAGGTTGAATGACATATTCATTATCTTAGTATTGTATGTTGATGATATGCTTATTGTGAGGAAAAGCATGGACATGATTAATATTTTGAAGGCTTAGATGGCTAAGCCTTTTGATATGAAGGATCTCGAAGCTGCAAAAAAAATCTTATGTATTGAGATACACAGAGACATAGGAAATGGTAAGATTATTTTTTCACAGGAGAAGTGTGTTGAGAAAATAATTGAAATATTCGAAATGAATAAGACAAATCCTGTGAATGTTCCTTTGGCTTCCCATTTTAAACTTTCTTCAATTTTATGTCCTAGTAGTGTTGAAGAAAAGGATTATATGTCTCATGTTCCATATGCAAATACAGTAGGATGTTTAATGTATGCAATGATGTGTATTAGACTCGATATTTCACATGCAATAGGTGTTTGTTAGTAAGTACATGGAAAATCTAGGAAAAGAACATTGGAATGCAGTGACATGGGTGCTTCGGTACCTAAGAGGCACAAGTGACTATTGTATCATCTTTAATAATAATAGTGACATATTATGTGGTTTTGTTGATTCAGATTTCATAGGTGATTTGGACAAGAGAAGGTCTACTTTAGGTTATGTCTTTACTCTTGCAGGGGGGAGCTATAAGTTGGATGTCAAAGCTTCAGGAAACAGTTGATTTATCCCCTCTAGAGGTTGAATACATTGCTACCTCACATGCTTGAAAAGAAACAATTTGGATGAGAGGTATGCTTAGAGAAATTGGAAGGTTGCAGAATAGTGTGCCTGTCTTATGTGACGGTCAAAGTGCTATTCATTTGGATACAAATCATGTTTATCATAGTAAGACTAAACATATTGATGTAAAATATCATTTTGTAAGACAAGCCATTAGTGAAGATGGAGTAGACTCTGAGAAAGGTCCATACTCAAGAAAATTGTGTGGATATGTTTACAAAACCAATATTGTTAGAGAAGTTACGATGGTGTGTAGCTTCTCTTGGTTTGAAAAAAAGGTGATAAATAGTCTTGGGAAAAGTATTTGTAAATTTTGTTGTCAAGGTGGAGATATTTAAATGACAACTAATCTAATCTTTTTATGGGAGGTTTCTCATTACGGGTGTTTAGGAGAAGTTTCTGTTGATGAAATTGTCATTGATGCCAACATAGACTTGCAGTGGCCCCATATATTATCATCGATTCTACCAAGTCCCACTTCCAATGCCTTGGACACCTTACAAAGTGGGTGTGTTCCTTGAATCACCTTGTACCCAATTGACATGGTCCTTGTACCCACAAGGTTGGATCTTGAAGCCGCCACCTTGTTGAAGATGTTGAATATGTTGAAGACCCTTTTGATGGTGTTGAAGACCCTGTATATGTTCCTGAAGCCATAGTGGATGATGGAGAAGCCCTAGATGGGTTGGAGAAGCATTAATGACCCATTCTATGGTGATTCATGCTCTAATGGTGTCATGGTACCCTAGGAGAAGGTATAGTAAACCCAGAGGTGATTTTATGATGGATTTTGACCCTTGTAGGTCTCCTAGTGTGGTTGAATAAGCCTATGAAGACCCTTTCTTGATGAAGAATCCCTGGAGAAGCCCTAGGACCAACATTTGATGGCTTTATGGTCCTTAAAGGTGATGATGTGCTATTTAATGACTTGATGAAGACTTGGAACCCTTGATGAAGATCTTGATGCTCGTGTAGACCTTTTTGGGGTCATGGAATCCTTGGATATGGTCATTATGCATGAGAAGGTTTGGAACCCACAAAATCACCACTTGATCACA
Source organism: Pseudotsuga menziesii (assembly GCA_001517045.1). Classification (NCBI taxonomy): domain Eukaryota; kingdom Viridiplantae; phylum Streptophyta; class Pinopsida; order Pinales; family Pinaceae; genus Pseudotsuga; species Pseudotsuga menziesii. The sequence continues at coordinate 62,525 of LPNX010936276.1, read as the reverse complement.
TGTTCCTCTTTTTGCATCAAATGTAAAATATTTTTATTTACTTGTATGTGTTACCTTTATTGTTTCAACATGTCTGTGTTGTATTAAATATATATATTTTTTATAATAACAACCTAAATTTTATTCTCAAACAAGTCAATATTTTTATGTACTATATATTCGTTCTTGCTTATGACATGAAAAATATGCGATTTTTTCATATGCATTGTTTTTCTCCGGTTGTAAAATAGAATTCACTATGGAATTTATGAGCACACTGCCCTATTACTATGAAAAAATAAAACAACAAAGGGAAGCATTACAATATAAATAAACATACTTCAAATCATCATATGTTCTTCCAATTAATTGTATTCGGCCAACGATTCAGTTGCTCCTTAAATTGGGGAACCTGTTTCAATGTGTTTGTTGTTTCTGCTGCAAAAAAGAGCTATATTTAACATACCTAATCAAAATTTGATACTACGATCAACACATAGATGAAAATGGAAAAACATTACAATAGATGGCAACATACTTTGAAGCATCATCTTTGCTTCTAACTAATTGCATTTTTTCAACCAGAGGTTTCTCTCTATATTGAAGTAGTTGCTTCAACATTTTATGCATCTACAAGAAAGTGTTGTAATCAAACATATCCGACAATATTTTGTGTTATGAAATCCACATCTTGGTCCTTCGATCTCTTGTACTTGGTGTTGTCGTTTCCAACAATCCTTTTGTATATATGATTGTCTTGTACTATATTCTTAGAATTTAGTATTCTAGACACTTACCTACTTTTTTTTGGTGTCTTGTTTTCTAACAACTTATACTCTTGCACTTGTTATATGTCATCTCCCCTGTTGATATCCATTTACAACATGTTTCAACTCTTTATATACTTACTGTGAAACTATTAAGTCAAGTTTGTTATGTTGCACTTTCACTTTTCTTGTTATATAATCTTATGGAATGATATGTTTCATATGTTGATTGTTTATTCAACTTCCCAATTCCCATTTTTAAATGCTATCACAATGTGTTTCTTTTACTGTCATTTTCCTTCACAATGTATCCCAAAAGAAACAGATGAACTTCTAACTCTATATGCTTTTAGTTATTAATATGGAATATGCTTTAGTAGATATATCCACCTTTTTTATTTTAATGTTGAAAATCTCATTGATTATACCTACACATTATCCATGTGGTTGTCTTTCTCTTTATCCCTTTCTCTTTTTTACCTATCTGCCACATGCTTTGTTATCAATATTGTTGTTGAAAAAAAAATACCCGCATTTAGTAAAAAAAAACTAATGCTCAATTATGTTTCCATGTTCAATTGTTTATTTCTCTATGCAATAATCAAGTGTGTTTAATGGTTCATAGCTCAATTTTATTTCCATGTTCATTTGTTTATTTCCCTTTGCAATAGTCCAATGTCTTTAATGGTTCATAGCTATAAATGGTTTCTCTTGTGTGCTTGTATATTTATTTCTCTTTTCAATAATCAAACGTGTTTAATGGTTCATAGCTCAATTTTAATTCCATGTTCAATTGTTTATTTCCCTTTGCAATATTCAAATGTCTTTAATGGTTCATAGCTATAAATTGTTTCTCTTGTGTGCTTGTATACAAAATCCATGCTTTATTCTCTTCCTATATTCAATTGTTTCTTTGGCTTTGCAATAGTGAAATGTGTATGTTGGTTCATGGCTATAAATTATTTGTCTTAGCTACTTGTATAAATTTTATAATCATGTCTACTAAATTATCTCTTCAGCTCGGTACCTTTTTTACATTGAAAAACTTGTGGTGTTCTCACATGTTTTTTTTATTTGAAGAAATTTCTACACTTTCCAAATAGGTTTATTTATTTTTTATCAATGTAAATACATTTATATGTTGTTAGAAAAAAAATTACACATCATCGTTGTGACACTTGATACTATCAATATTACAACAATGGATCCTAACATGCAGTTTTGACTTTCCTTATATGGTGATGATAGAATTTTTAGTCAGTCTATTAAACACTTGTACATTTGAGAGAGAGATAAAATGGGTCCTATTCCCACCTTCTTGGTACATCCTTCATCTTGCAATTTGATAAGTGTTTATCAATCCTTGGTTTATGGTGTTTATCCTTTCTCTTGTGTTTACCCTTACTTGTTGGTCCTATGTGCTAACTCCCACCTTAAATGCGTAACCCTACCCCTTTGTCTTAACCATGTCGTGCCCTCTTCTTCTATGATCTACTATTCCTACCCATCCATGTTCAAAGTTGATTCTTGCTCCTATTCTAAAACGTGTAGCACATGGAATGTTATTGGATTTTGAAAAGAACATGTTGCACAAGTGTTCACTGTTCTATAGATTCCATCAGCAATATCAACCCTCAAACAACGAGAATAAACTTCACAATGGGTGTGCCCAATATGCAAAGATATTATTGAATTCCATGCGTTCCCTACATGCTTACTACAAATACGAGGTTTGTTTATTCCCATTCAGTATCATGTCCATCCCTCGCTACTTCATGGTGACCATTGGCAACATAAATCAAACAATAATGCTTCGTGCATTTTAGGACACTAGGGGGTAGCGCATTAAAAAAATTGACAAGATATAAAATCTTTTCTTATCAATCAAACCATGACCACATGGGAACATGGATCCAAAGGAAACATTAAGGGAAATTCCTACGGAATTAACCTAGGATGTTACCAAATAAACCCACGTGAATAAACAACCTATCTTTTAAAGTTCCTTTTTTTCCCTCTTCCAAAATGTTTAACACATGAACTGTTATTCAATTGTCAAGATAAATCCATGTTGATTTTTTTACAGCTTCCATTTGTCATGTGAAACTACCATCTAGTGTTTAAAGCTCCCAACTTCCTCTGAGCATTTCTTTGAGGGTTTCCTCTTTCATCTTGGGACTGACACTGCCTATATTTACTATGTTCAAGGAATCCAATACCTATGCGAACCGTGTTGTTCATTGTTTATTTGTTTACATAGGGAAAAGGTTCCTTTTTGTGGATTTTGTTGTTACTGATGAGTAAGATAGCTCTGTTTGAGGCCTTTCCTTGTTGGTATAAATTCTAATATGCCCTGTAAGTGAAACCAGGGCCTTATTTGAAAGTTAATTCTTTTTCCTCTTCCAAAATGTGTAACACATTAACTCTTATTCAATTGTAAAAAAAACTACTGTCCATCTTGATTGTTTTAGAGATTCCATTTTTCATGTGGAACTTCCATCTACTGTGTAATGTTGCCAAGTGCCCGACAATATTTTCTTGAGGGTTTCATCTTCCATATTGGGAGCCACTTCCTATATTTACTATGTTGAGGGGAGTCGAAATTTATGTGAACCCTATTTTTCACAGTTTCATTGTTTTCAGAGGGAAAACATTTATTTTGTGGCTATTGTGGTTAATGATGGATAGCCTACTATTGGTCAAGGCTTGTCACTATTGGTCTAAGTTGTAATATGGCCTGTAAGTGACCACCAAGATCTTATATAGAAGCTTCCAAGTCTCTTGCTACTACCTTGATGTATGTTATTACCTTAAAGTAACCACCATTTCATTTTTCAAGGATTGTTCTGCCCGCCACTTCTATTTTGATTATGTTTTGAGGATGCCATTGTTTAAATAGAATGTTGTAAACTATATTTCTCCCTTTTACTGTCTTTGTTAAAGTTTTGTTGTTGCATCTTGGTTTTTGTACCTATTCCTCTATCTGTCTAAACCTAGACTGGATCTCTCTCTCTCTCTCTCTCTCTCATGTATGTACAGACCCTCATGTAACGATCACTTTTGTTTTGTTTATTGACTTGGCTAAGAAGCATACATTGTTGTGAAATATTAATTTTTGAATATAAGGAAGGTCCCAATTCACCAATTAATTTATCAGACTTGTTATTTTTTGTGTTGCACGTTAACTATGTTACTGTTGCTATAGTTCTGTCTAATTACTCTTATTATTGTTGCTACTTTGTTGATTATATGTTTCCACTTGTTTAATGTGTATTTCAATTTTAAATAAGTCATATTTGAAAGTGTTAAAGTTGAAAGAAATGAAAATTATCTTTTACTTTATCATATGTACACTTCTCTACTGTATAGTTTTGTTTTCAGTACTATTCTTGTAAAACAATTTTTTTACTTATCTGCTTAAAACCTTTTTTTAACAAATCGCCATAGAATAAAAAACAAAATGAATATCAAATTGTCATAGAAATGGAACTTTTGATTGCTTGAAAACAATTCTAGATGTTCTCAACCATAATTCAAAGCAATGTTTGTTTGGTCTTATGGTCATTTCCCAAAAGCAGAAAGTTCAACATAGATTCGTTGTTACACATTTGAGTTTATGTCTAAGAGATGGAATAAAAAGATGATTTTGGAGACTTGTTACAAGTTGCAAGTCATACTCTATTAACTCTCGCATGTGAACCATGGTAAGGAACTTATTTAAATTTTCTACTCTCATTAATCTATTCATGTTTTTGTTATGAAATCTTTTAATAGAGATTGCATTTTGCAGACGCAACAATAGTTGGAATTCCCATAAAATGCATCGCGCTCAAAGATCACATATCCAAGCCTTGATTTGTTTCAATTCATACAGGTCACTCTTTACATTGTCATTCATTACTCCTTTCTCTTTCATGTTCTATACAAATATTACCATAGAAATCTTACTATGTTCTGTTCTATTTCATTTTCTCTACATACTTTCATAAATGAACAAATAGATTCACTTCTCTTTTTACTTGGATAAGACACTAATGACCTCTTTGTTTATTACAGTATCAAGGATGACTATATCTTAGATCTATACCTTGTCCCCTTCAATGTATTCTTTATGTGCCCAACTAGGCCATCTTCTATTGGTGGTGGAGTGCAATTTTTGAACCAACATTTATCCTCGACATTGTTATGTGATAAAGGAAGCATGCAGGTGTTGTTGAATTTCCTTTGTATGCACAAATACTGATGCTAGTTCAATTCCTTTTCTTGCTTCATATATTCTATAAATGTTTTTTATTAGTTATTTCAATTCTATTTTATGCAGGATGCATATAAATCAAATAGTAGAGAAGTTAGTCCTAGTTGTTCTAGAGATATAGAATATGAATTGATAAATAACACAGTACAACTATCTATTTTTTTGTTTTTTGTTCATTTACTTATGGAAGACTATATGTTTATCTACTTCAATATCAGCTCATATTAAACTAAAATAGAACAACATAATTATGAAAACGTTTCCCTTTGTTCACTACAATGCCAATGTTATGTTTTTTTTACTATACTTTTGTTGACAATAATCTTACCTGGATTTATATATCAATTCTAGGAAAATTTTGAAATCATTATAAATATATTTATATCCCAGTAAATGTGAAGTCTTCAGGATGGAATAGAGATAACTCGTAGAATCTTACCCGCAGGCTAGGTATATAACAAAGTAACTTCTTTAATGTGAAGTGTCCTTTTGTCAAAAGGACCTACTTGTTTTTCTTTCGTTTGAAAATGAATTCACCTTGGTTACAACTTTTCTTCACTTTTCAATTTATCATGTCTAAAATATTTTATTATGGTCATAATTGGGAGGATATAATGTGTGCCATTTAACTTGTTATTTAACTTGCAGAAGATGACCCTAACCAATGCAAATACCATAAATTTATACACAGAATTTCCATTCTCTTTCCACCACTTCGGAGCTATGGAACATTATGAAGTTATTGCTTAAATTTTTTCATATGCAGACAAACTTCCAAGGATTTTAATATTTCCTTTCAGATTTAAGAGGATTTGTGCAGTATTCAATGACATTCGGTACAAATGTCTTTCTGAAAAATAATATATACCTTACATTTTCACCATGTTTGTCTATATAATATGAACGTTTTCCATATTTCTCACATGAATTTGTAGCTTATATCAATTTACATATGTTATCAATAACATGTAGTTGTATTCCTTTAAACCCTATTCAAACCCTCATAAGCTCTAAAAATATGTTTGGAGATGTATCTAAGAAGATAATATGGAGTTTTAATTTAGGTGACTCTAAACATCGTGATGAGATTAGTCTTTTGTTTCATGTTTGTTTACTAGTTAAAATTAAAAAAATTTCCTTCCAACAATGCATTTAGTTTGTTGGCCTAAGAAACGATATAGTTATATTTTGTTCAAACCTTTTCATTTTTATTCTAACTATTTCAGTATGCATTTTTGTAGCATGTAAAGTTTTGGTATTGCTCAGTAGATTTTCCAATTGTTTCTATTAAAAAAGATCAAATTTTTGCATATCTGATGAATAAATGACCCCTTTCAGGTATTTTATAATATGCGTCTATTTCAATGTTATTTTATTATAGCATTATCATATTTATATTGCAGAAATCCTATTTGAATTAGAAAGGACTGTTTTTCTATCTTCCAATGAGATTGAAAAATAGTACATTGTTGTTGGCCTACTTTTCCCCACTCTTGCGACTCGGGTTCAACGAAAACACAACACCAAAAACACATGCAAATACATCATCCCAACAGAGCAAGCTCAACCGGCAACACCTGTGAAGCAGGCATAGTCTCACTCGAGATATCTTAATGTGTAACTACCTGAACCATGTTTTTGCGGTTGGCGAGGGATTATAGTCCCCTAGCACACGGCCAAGGCACTTGACAGAGTATATAGGATGAAGTCTTTAACTACTCAATAGTGGAGCAACAGTGTGACAGAAACTTGTCCTTGCCAACTTAACAACTGGTGCAACTATGCGATGCAGTTGATTCCTTGAATGTAAATGACAACGACACGACAATATTACAACTTAAACAATATTTTAACATGAATAATATACAGTGCTCGACAATGCTTTAGTCATTCATTCAATTACAATTTGTTAACACCCAGAACGTACCCAGGTTGTGAAAGGTAAATCCTGGGGTAACATCAAAACCACTTTAGACTATATTTCTGACCCAATACAATCAGAGAAGGATCTCTCACTATTTATAAGGTTTCATACTCAAGATGTTCAATTGACGACAGTTAGAAGGTCATATTTCTGAATGGAGCAAGTTTGTTTTTGTAAATTTTGGTGGGTCTATTGTGGGGGAAACCATTGAGCCATGGGGTCAGCTATCAGAGTTGAAAAAGGGTCGTGGGAGGTAGGAAGTCCAAAAATTTGTGGACAGAGGAAATACAGACACCGTTTCTTCCATCTAGAGTTATTAGCAAGTGGATTAGCAGACAAAGGGAGACAACTCGTCTAACATAGCACCTAGCTAGAGTGAATTATGCAAGACATTAGAAGAAAATATTTGAAAATGCTTAAACAATAGACCTAGAGCATGCAAGATGAATTCTGGTCCATATAAACTGATGCCCAAAAATGAAAGAAAATACGAACTGAAATGGAAACAGGATAATAGTCACGTAAAGAAAGTTACTTATTGAAGAAAGAGAAGGCACAAGAATCTCTTCCATGAGAGTTTATCATTCCGCCTCTACAATTTTATTCAACTCAAGAAAATGAAAACATATTACAATGGAGAGCCCCTGCTCTTGAAAATTCCCAAACCTTCTCCCCTCTATGGGGAGCCTATTGATAGTGCCTCAGACCTTCGAGGCTAGTCCTCGAAATCGGATCTGAAACTGTTTACAGTCACAATCAAAACTTAACAACTCTAGCATGGTACTTCTGCCACAGTTTACATATATTCAAAATAGACATCATGGATTTAGTGCGCATGGTCGGTCTAGAGGGAAGCACGATGTTTCTATTTCTGAGCCTACGGGCTGTGAAAACGACGTCTCAGGATGCTTCTGGTAGGTCAATGTTGATTTGGCTTGACCACCTGTTTGCCTTTCGGGTCAGCAACCTGTTCTTTCCTTTCTGTTTGTCTCATTCTCAAAGGCACCTTTCTGCATGATTTCAGAGCCGAAAAAGGATTTTATATCCTTCCCAAGCTCAACCTTCTTCACAGCATCCTCCTTTCCAGGTAACACCGTTATTCGAGGGGACTTGAAGAAGGGACACATTGCGCCTGGCAGAAATAAGCCTCTGTAGTGGCTTGTGATTCTTGTACTCCTCACCTCCTCTGAGGTGGGCTCTTCTATAGGAAATACGGTGGGGTGTGCCTTTGACCTCATCACCACTTTAGATAAGGTTAACAAGTGGAATTCATAAAGGTGATGATGAAGACTTCGGACACCCACCCCCCAGTACGAGCATTCTCTCCTATTGGTCGCTTCTAAACATGGTCACCACGTACTAGGACTTTGGAGGAAGCGATTGCATATGAGGGTTCTGGAGGGACCCCCAATAAACATGAAAACCCAGGCACCGTGCAAAAGGAGGTATGGCTATCAGAAAACAACAATATCTATGGAAGTGTTTCACATCTGTCCCCTGATGGTTGATATTTTCCTGGTGTAAATGACCAGGATGACACAGGAACGTAAAGGCATGTTAACCAACCATCAAGAATCCATGACATAAGTGCTTCTCAAACCAAACATGCATTGCAAACTACAAAAAATGCTAGACTTTATGCAAACTAACGCTTTGAATTTCCTCCTCATCGTTTTCTCATTCCTTGTTCTTCAACGGTTCAGGAGGATGGAGTTTATATAGGATGATGAGGATGACAATGGAGATGAATGGTCAACATTGTCACACACTTCTTAGATGGTCATCATAATGGTCACACAAGTGGACACATGGATGAGTGATCTCCTTTCATGTTGTGAATCTGATCCTGCTGCCTCCTGTGATGTTGCGTAATCGTCCATATGGATCACGACATTTGGAATTGACAATTCGTTTCCCTCTCACTTATGCTGATAGTGGTATTCATAACGGTTTTGGCTGGCTGCATCCCTTTTATTTGTGTAAGGGCCATATTTTCCGCTTCAAAAATCCAGGCTTCACGATCTCCTTTTGTTGCTTATGTAAGCCTCATGATGTATTTCTGGGGCCAAGAGGGCTAATGACACCGTGGGAATCATTTTCACATGAGGCATGCCATAAATGGCGTCGAGGGATACGATTGTTGGTTAGATCGTATGTGAGGATTTCCTTTCCTATACCAGACCTGACCAGGACATGACCTTCACCAGGTTGAACAGATTCCATACCATCAACCCAAACCCAACCTGCATCCACCGCACACATGTACATGGCCCCCCTTCTCTGACATTTTCATAAATGCTCAAGGGTTTGAGAATGCTTATCCTGTCCATTCGTGTAGCGTTTCGATCCTGTTCATGCACGCATTTCATACATTCTATTTGATTAGCATCAGCTCTATAGCTCAGAAGGAAGGAACCTATCAATTTCCAAGTGGATCCATTTATTTTTCAATCTGGACATTTAGCACACAATATCTTTGCACCAAACATCCAACACTAACCACCTGCATAGTTCGATTCGGTAGAATCAACAATGAACGTTGATCAATAAATGACCTTCATTGGGACCATTCAACTCTAAAATCCTTAATACTTTGTCAATATTCCCTCCTGCAATTGATCGGGCACCTTCGTATCACAGAATTTACCATGTCCGTTGATCTACCATGACTCCATGTTGTGACTGTCAATTGTTGTAGCTTCTACCAACTTTCACAATCCAAGATTGTAACTTTATCTGTGCTAGTTCAGATCAAGGAATTGAATACGATAGTAGATCTATCCCTGCCTTTATTTTAGCTATCTGATCCTTTCTTTCTTTACCATATTCCACAATTTTGAAAAGTCTCTTCCTCCGCACATGTTTACCGAGCGGAATCCCTTAGGGTTGTCGATCTAGATTTGCAGTGATCTCGACCCTCCAACACCTCTCCCCTTTAACTGATTTCTCAAATCCAAAGGATGAATCTTACCTTGCATCTCCTACTGGCATAACGTTTCTTCATCGTTGATCTTCATCACCTTGAATTTGTACCATTGAAACTCAACACTTTTTTATCTATGTCCCGCCGCTGCATGCTTAAATCCATGGAATGAGTTATCTTCGTAGATCTGGATCCATTTTTATCCAATGGCTCTTGATGACAAAACTTACAGACCAGATAATCTAAAATCTGCTCCTATGAAATCCCTTAAATAAGATCATTTCCAAACCCTTTAAATCTATAATTCAAAATTTTTAAACATAGTGCTAACAGCTGGCTCCAGTAGGGATGCTATCCTCCTAGCGAGGTAGTAAAGAACCTCGTAGACCAGGTGCCAAGTCCATTGGGATGCTTTTGGTCTTTCTCAAGGGATCCTCAATCTAATCTGGACCAAACCATAAACTGAACCATTTTGCAAGGAAATTTCTGTCACAAATTATCACCCAACCACACTCTGAAAACTGATAATGACTGCAACTGGAAAACCTTTATTCTGTGACTGGACTGTACTTGAAACTAAAACTAAACTAAAAACTACTGAAGGAAATGATCGGCATGTCGAGCTTATTCATACCTACCTACCCTACTTGACTGAGCGCAAATACTCAATCAAGTAAACTCTTACTTCCAATGAAACCAATCAAGCAATTTATCCAATACTTCTATTTCTTGTTCATGTTTGATAAAAAACAGAGATGATATACAAAATGGAACAAGGTTATAATAAAGAAATTGATCTCAATAGTAGAGATATAACTAGTCATTACTATTACCCAGTCCCTCCATGTATTCTTCCACCGCATCATAGAAATACTCTGTACCTTGCTTACCAAAAGAAAACTATCCAAACTGTAAATCCTCTAGTACATGGTCAAATTGATTCCCAAGAGAACTTTGAAAGGAATTATCAGGATTTATCTCAAAGGTAATATCCACAAATTTCTAAATCTAAAACTTCTCCTTCCTCATATGCTTTGGTAGGAACATCATTCTTTTTTCCAACAGAATCAGGCACACAGCATCCTCCTTCATGAGATGCAATTTTTAGATGTGAAAAATCAGAAGAAGCATTTATTTGGGAATCTCTGCCTCTTTCTTTGTGACCCAATGCCTCATTGCAAATCACCAATTTACCCATTAGCTAAGATTGATTGGATGTTTGTTCATTTTCCTCATCTTCCATTTCAAACAGGTTCATAAAATGTACCATACCTTCAACTTTCTGTTTCTGTCTAGAGGCCTTAAGTCTTTGTCTTATCAGTTCAAATGATGAGTAACACAAAGGTAAGCTTCCATCTTCAGCACACTCATTTCCCCCTATTTTGTTAGCCTTCTAGTTCTAGACTATAGTCAGTTTATCTTCATTAATAGACTTTGATCCCACAGCTGGTTCTGTAGGTATAACATCCAGGCATTCATCCTCGTATTCATCATATATGGGCATTCCAAAATCCTTTTTGAAATCACCCCTAGCAGAATTTGCAACAGGATGATTGCACTTTCCGGAAAACAAACTAGCAGAGCTATCTTCTTTTGCATCCTGGAGCTGATCATTTCTTTGTTTTCCAGGGGATGATTCGAGGTGCATAGGGAATGCCTCCTTTTTCTTATGTTGCTCAACCAAGTTTAAATTCCTTTCTACTTTATCATCACTATCTTGTTATGAGTAATTTTTATACATCCTAATATTGTCCTCAATCTCCAAACAATCCATAAACATATGTTGTAATGTGACTGAATTTCTTTCTAGAAGAAGCAAATACATTTCGGGATGAAAGGAAGCTCCATACTGAAGTTTAGACGCATTTTCAAGGGGTTGGATTTATTTCGGCATGTTATAGTAAAAGCTAGCAAATATCCTGTTAAAACTAGACATGGTTTCATCCTCTTGCTTCTTTAGGGAATAGAATTATGAAAGTATTTGGTCCAAAGGTCGTATCTCACCCCAAAACTTCAGAAATACATCGGAGAACTCTTCCCATGTGCTGATGGATTCAGGCTGAAAGTGCTTGAACCATTCCTTAGCATCTCCTTGCAAAGATAGGGAAAAAATCCTCATGTAGACATTGACATGTTCAACTTCAAAAACATCAAGGAAATGCTCAAAGGCTTGTAAATGCTTTTCAACCATGAGGTTCTTGATTTCTCTATCAGACTCAAAAAGGTACTTGTAATGTTTTGTAGGTAAATCAAGAAGAATAAGAGGTAAGTGAAGTGGTCTGTACTGATTTGGGATAGTGGAAGAAACATAGCTATGTGGAATGGAAGGATTGTCCATTGAGGTTCCACAAGGCTCACAAGGGTGTCCTTTAAGGTCATGTGTTTCAAACAAAATATTTCAATCAAAATCAAATGTACAGTGTGATAGAGAACTTTCAGTTCGTAAAGAAGGATATGTAGGAGTAAATTCATGGTTCTGTTTTGGGTGTAAGGCATACTAAAAAACTGTTTTGACAAACTTAGGAAGAGATAGTCAAAGGTTTACAAAAAAGGACAAGAATTCTTGGAGGAAAATGAAACCTGAGTACTTGTTATAGCTCAAAATGACACATCTCTTCCTGTGACCACTTTCCCATGATTTCGTCGCATGTCGACACTTCATGAAAGTCACTGAAAACACCTACTTGGAGGACCCATATCTGGAGCTCTCTAACTCTGCTTGAACTCATCTCTACACCATTGGAAAGGTATCTGTGTTAGCTAAAACTTTCCAGAAGACACCAAAGTCTGAAAATTCCCAGAAATACCCTAAAATGAGTTTTTTGATGTGTACACGAGTTTCCTTAAGGAAACCTGCGTACGTATGCGAGTTTCCTTAAGGAAACCCGTGTACATACGTGAGTTTCCTTAAGGAAACCCACGTACGTATGCAAGTTGCTATATATAATAGTCACATACTCCTTAAATACACGAATTTATGCATTGCAACCCATGTATTCCTCCTCATGTACGTGATTGTTGTTTTTGCAACCTGCATACGCCTCCTGAAAATGTAAAACAAATATGTATTTTGAAATTCGGGTAGTTTGGGTAGTTATGCAACTGACTCCTTCAGTTGTAACTACTTTGTCTTTGACCCTAACTCTTCATTAATCATATAAATAGAGGTAGGGAGGTCCATGAGAGGAGACTGTAATCTTTGCATTGTTATGCTGGAGGATTTGGAGCTCTCTTTGCCCACACCTTTTCCCTAGAAGCTATCTCCTTATGTTGTAGAGCTTGGAGGCTGAGTTCCTTGGACAAGAAAAGCAGCAGAACCAGATCAAGGTTTCATGAGGTGCCGAACTTGGAGAAAAGGTATACTTGTACTTGATTTCAAGATTAATAAATATGTGATGTCCTTCTTCTTCCCAAATCATTGTTCAATGTGTGATTGAATCTTTGTTTATGATCATATTATGATGTTAATCAAATTATTATTTCATGTTTATTTGATTATCATTTCTTTATATGTGGTCATATTGGTTTGAGGAAGGTATAATTCGTTTTGCAGGTCTCTTGGAGCAAGAGGAGCGAGAGGAGAAAGAAGAAGATTCAAGGGCTACTTGGATCAACATTCATTTTTTAAGGTATGAACCATTCTAATCTTTGAAACTTGCTTATATATACTTGTAGAAATATATGCATCCACCTTTCAACCCCAGTATGTTGATGGCCTCTTAAACCCTAGCCATAGGAAACTTTCCTTTACAACAGAACTGGCGACTCCGTTGGGGAGAACCTTGTCTATTTGGGGTTTCTCTATATTTCTTCTAGCCTTTTGTAAGGTTTTAGGTCCTTCTTACAAGTTAGGAACACCTTTTTAGTTTGTTGGAACACCTTTCCTGCCTTCCTAGGTCAGCTTTTAATCCTTTTTGTGCCTTTTTTCATCCATATGTGACTTTTAGGCTAAATAGTCACATGTCTATGTTGTATACATGACTTGCACTACCTGCAACCTGCGTGTCATATGCAAAATTCCTTAAGGAAACCCACGTATGCACCTAAATTTGTGTTCTTTCATCATTTTTTAGGGTTTTTGGGTGATTTGAGGGATGTTTGTAGGGTATTCAAGGGTACTATGCATATGCATGACTCCTGAGAGGTTGTTTTATCTCTATTAGGTGCTCTTTGTCTATCTTGTAAGTCTCTTTCAAGTCTTTGAACTTGTTTTTGCTGCTTTCCCCCCCACCTCCTTCTTTGGCTTGACCTTGTTGGACAAGGTACTGAGCAACCTCTGTTTGTAGGTTTAGATTGATACTTGGGACCTCTTGACCTTTGTTTATGTCATTCTTATTGCTCAGTCTCTTCATTCCAAAGTTGTTGGCTTGTTTACCTTTGTGAGCCTTCCTTTCAAGAGAGGTTGATATCCAACTTTAGGGAAACCTAGGGTTTGTTTGTGGGGTGTAGTTATAGTACTTGCTTGCATTAGTTGATAGGCCATTTTTTCTTTTGCATTTATAAAATAAAAATAAAAAAACACATGTTTGCTTAATATGCATGTAGATTAGGGTTTTGTCTTTAATACACTACATATCATTATTTTTGAAAAAAATAAAAAGAATTGTTCTTTTGTGGCTTTCAAGTTTTCTATTTGAAAAAAGAAAGAGAATAGTTTTTGCTTTTTGCATTTCATTTCTCTTTACTTAGTCATTTTATTTTAACTTTGAGTCAAAACACCACATAAGTTTCATGCCATTTACCCTCTGACTAAAAAAAACCCTTAAAATAAACGATATAATTTATAAATAATTAGTAAGTTTTATTTTTAGGGTCATACACCCATTAGCTTAGGCTAGACTTGTGGGATAGGGATTTTAAACTCCCCACAAGTGTTAAAATTCAGACGTAGTTGGCCAATCACTAGGTAAACCCTTTTCTATGTTGATTGTATTTGGGAAGCTCCTCTCAAATGGGAGTTAAGCACGAGGCCACATGGAGACTTGGACTGAGGAGATAACCCTCCGATTCCTTGTCAAAGCGTAGACCAAGGTTTTTGTGCATTTGGGGATTCTTTCTTAGACAGGGTTTTGAGCTTTTCTACCCTACCCATGTGTACAAACCAGGCTTGCAGCTGTCCTCCCTGAATGTAAATATAGTTAAGGTTGCCTTTAGTCTCTTTGACATCTAGGGTTCATACACAGGTACACCGAAAGGTGTTGCGAAATAGGGCAGACCCGAGTTTAATCCTTTTGCGTCGCACCAACAAAATACCCACAGTGTTGGCCCTTTCGGTAACAACCTGCGAACAGGTTGCAGTCTCACCCGAAACAGCTATGGGGTGCCACAGAATCAGGTTTCTGCAAGTAGAGAGGGAGATTACTGTACCTTGTCCTTTAACAACTTATAATCAATAAACACAGAGCTCCGACATTTATGTCTAAATAACATATAGTGACTTGCTCAACCCACTACAGGGAATTCACAGCGAAGCTATTTATTAACAGTGATCTTACTTATCAGATTTATACAGTTATTAATGCGTAAAAAACAAACAGAAATAGAAACAGCACAAGAACCACAACACCAGATATAACGTGGTTCACCCCCAGTGTAGGGGCTACATCCACAGAACTGTGTTTTATTTCAACTTTCTTCAAAATCACAGTTCTGATCTGCGCACTCAGCTGCAGATCTCTTTAGTCTCTTAAACCGCGCACACAGCAGCAGGCCTCTGTGCACACAACTTTCCTTAACTTCTTACAAAACCCTTTGCGCACACAGCTGCAGAGGTCGTCCACGCACACAGCTGGGACTTAACCTTTCTTTACACAATAGCCTTAGCTTTGGCTTAACCTTCTTTACATCAAAAAAATCCTAACCTTTCTTATTTACAAAAATGCCTATTTATACATCGCGCTATTAGAAAACCATGGCTTCAAACCATGGGCACCCAAAACCCTAAACCCTGGTCTTAAACCGTGGGTTTATTACAATAGAGGACTTTGACTCAACCCCCGACACCCCTAAGACTATTTTGAGTCAACCTCCGCTTACAAACTCCTTAGGCCCACAAAGATATTTTCCTTAAGGACCGTTGGGGTGCGCGCCCCAACAGGCCCTTAAGACTCACCAGTGGCCCGTCCCGGGACACTCTACGGTTTTTCTGGCAGATGTACTTTATCAACAAGGGTAGCATACTGCTTGTTGAGGTCATGGATGATTCTGTCAGTGGCCTGTTCCTTTTCCACCAATTCCTGCAGTACCTCGGCTGTTGTTTCAGTAGCCCTTTTCTATGCGAATGCATCATATTATTTTAGGACTTTAAGTTGGGTTTCCACAGCAGTGCTTAATTCAAGTGCTTCGCTAAGAAGTCGCTACATAGCATTTTTCACTTCTGCTGCGTTTGCCTTGCATAATTCGATTTCCTGCTGGAGTTCGCTGCTATGCTTTACTTTGATCATTTTCTCCATGGGTGGTAGAATCTTAATTGCTGATTTTACTGCATCCAATTTTGCCTGTTTCTGCCGAATGGTTTCTTGCAGTTGCCCAATTCTTGGATGTTCCTGCAGGGTAGCCCAAGTCTCCACACTGTCTTCTAACAGCTTTGATGCACTTCCCACAATGTCTGAAAGTTTTGCTGTAGATGCTTGAATGGCGTTGTTCTTTGACCGCAGGTGGACTTTCTGGGCGGATGCGGAGTTGAAGCTCCGCGATTTGTGTCTCATGCTCTACTTTGAGCTTCTCCATTTCACTGCAGGACTGCTGCACATAGTCTTTAAACCTAGCCAGTATTTGCTCTGGTTCTTCCACCAGTTACACGTCGAAGTCAGGGAGACTTCGACATGCTTCATCCAATACTCGAACCAATGTAATCCGCTTACGTTCTGTGTCCCTCTTTCGCTGCTCTGCTGCTTCCAGTTGCACTGCGAGGTCCTCTTTCTGCTTCCTGGTGTCATCCAACTGGAGTTGGGAAAATTTGTCGTGGGCCTGAATTTCCTTTGCGATAGCGGACTGGCAGAGATACAGTTCTACCATGTACATCTTGGTGTAGTCAATTCCTACTGTCATGGTCATCACTGCGTGAGATGCTACATCAGTTGTGATAAGGGCAAACGCGGATATTTGGCCCTTGTGCTCTCGGGATGGCCATTGCCTTATGTCGAGCTGCGCACTTACCGGAGTACTGCTGGCTACAGTGCTGGTCACCGATTGTGCTGCTAAATCCTTCAGCTCGGATATGCCACCAATGATGGCCTGCAACTGTGTAGCTGTGAAATCAGACCATTTTTTGGTAAGGAATTTAGTGGAATTTGACAGAGCATCCTCGAGTTCCTCACTTGTTAGGCCAGTAGTGTCATCGATGTTCTTTTCCTTCGACGCCTTCGCTTTCTTTCGGGACCGCGGCCTGTCCACTTCCTCGACTTCTGGTGACTTGCGCTTATCCTGCCTGTTAGGTTCTGGAGTAGTCTCGACTGAATATTGCCCTTCATCTTCATCGGTGTCCATCTCATCTCCGTGGTTGCTGTCATTCTGCTACGACTCAGTCTGTTCTTCGTTGTCTTCCAGGGGAACTTGCTGTGGTGCGTTGCTAGGACCGCCACCCACATTGGTAACTATGGGGATGGGGATGTGAGGCATCTTTCCTGCATCTTTCAACCATTCGACCGGCCAGTGTTGAACTATTGCATGGATATCGCCTTCGGTGACTACATATGGTAACTTGAACCATTGATGCTGTTCATCTGCGCGAGCCTGGATGAAGGTATGATGTATGTCAGCATTGAAAGTAGCTGCGCCATGATAGTGGGAGAATAACTTCTGACTGAGCCGTGGATTTTTGGCCATCTGAAACTGGATATCCATCATATAGAAAGAAAACACATAATTTTTCATCTGCTGGTGTTTCTTGTCCTGGGAAACCCATAGGGAGGCATACCTGGTTGCGCCAGTCGTGTTCTCCGGAACATTAGGGAACTGCGACTCCAGGGGCTCTCGCCATCCTATCAATGCAATAAGGACAAGTAACCATGAGTAAAAGGAAGGGCCTACCTTTCTCTTGCGCATCTTGAACATCTTCCAAGAATTCATGTGCAATGTAGTCTGCCCAGTTGTAGATGTAACCCTTGGCGCAGTTCATAGCAATTCTGATTACTGGGGTAGGTACTTCAGTTGGCCTGCACTTCCGCATAACTTTGTAGGCTAGGAGCTCTGCTGTAAAATGGATGTGGTTTTCCTGAATTGCAAAAGTGTGATACCCATGTTTCCCCTTTGTCAGGCCAAAACATTCCTTCATGGTCTGTGCGAGCTTTGTATCTTCATGCTTCGATGGGAACTCGGTTGTTGGGTTAGGCCCTGCTCTAGGTAAACCAGTGATCCTCTGAATGAGCTCACCATTGATAGGGATTTTCTTGTCGCCTATCCATAAGGTGCCATCATGAACTAACACCAACAGCTTCTTGACCACTATGGTCACCTGTGGGCCACGACCGAAGTGGGGAACGTCAAGCATCTTCAGCAGACCAGCGTGATCCAAGCCGGCAGCCCACCGTTTGACTTCTACCAATGTTGCCTTGTCGTACTTGACACATTGCAAGTATGTTTCTGGTCTGAACTGTGGAAACTTGCTACTGTCACTTGTATCATGGTCGGAATACTTAAGCCGTTCGATCTTCCCTGTCATGGACCCAACCAGATGTACACCCGGTGGTAATAAAGGAGTACCTATTGTGAACTGCTTGCTCTGCTGAGGAGGTTTGTCTCTTGGTCGAAGAGGCGGGACATATGGTGGCCATCGTGGTGCCATAGGCTCCTCCCCACCACTTGGAATTTCTACTGAACCAAGTGGATCCATTCTGGAATCCTGTGATGTTTTCCCAGAGCGCTTGTGTCGGTCTTCGTTCTGCTTAGAATGAACTTTAGGCTTAAATTTTTTTCGAGTAGACCGTGTTTGCATTGGAGGAATCGGTCCTGGTAGGGTTTCCTCACATGCTGCAGGCGTAGGTGGGGGGTGGAAAATGTTCCTCAGACCTGTTTGTTCAAATTCGCTCAGTAAGTCTTGAAGTTCTTTATCGGCAGACATAGATTCAATTGTGAAACTGCATAATGGGAAATGCCGATGCCTGGGGTTCTTCTTATGCAATCCATCGAGCATTTTGGTCATAAATGTGCATTGAAGGTGCCAAATCTGATAGAGATTCCAATCCCACGGCACTAAATTTTGATGGATATCGGAAGGACAGGAAATTAAAGCACCGATGCCGTCAAATCGGCGGTGGGCCAACGGTCAGATTTTATCCTGCGCCGCAACCAGTACCACAGCTGCATCATGATAAGGACCTCCATCAGGGTAATTACCTTCGGCATATAGAGACAAGTTCCACAACCAAACAATGAGCGTCGTTCATGTAGTGGTTTTTATCAACCAGCGCGGGCGGGCCTGGGTTACTTCTTTATCCTGGGACATAGTAGCGCGCCGAGGCCCGATCTCCTTGTAGTGGGTTTCTGCCGCAGGTGCCTGGTTATGACGACCCCTAGGGTCCCAGTCTATTCAAGGCATAAGTGTCCATGCCGTAGAAGAATGTTCAAAGCGGTCCAGCAACCAACTCTGCCTATTGAACCTGCTGTGCATCATCTGGAGCGGAGCCATAAATCGTAGGTGGGGGGCTGCCTCACGAGCTTCCCAGCTAAAAAGGTACTTCGTATGAGCAGTCCATCTTCTAGTTGTGGTGACTCCTAGTGCTGAATCCATATTTTCCACCTTCTGGGGTGCCAGCATCTCAGTAGGTAAGGGCATAATGGACTCTGGTGGATCTGTCGAACCCTCAGAAGCAATTAGGATGCTTGGCTGCGTAGTAAGCCATCTAAGGGACTTGGTAATTCTGGCGCATCTATGGCCATGTAGCTCATATAGTCGGTTCTGCCAGTTCTCTAAGCCATCATCTGAATCCGTCATACAAGAACTGTCACACTGCCAATCCATAATAACTTCGGTAGTAGGTTCAATATAATCTTCTTCCTGCGCTGTGATATTATAAATTTGCTCCAGAAAATCCTGATCTTTGTCTCTGAGTGGTTCTAGATATCTCTCTCCTTGGGACGGGTCTAGGGTTATGATAACATGCAGACCATTTCCTTCGAAGGTCATTTGTCTCTTCTTAAGGTTGATGATGGCAGCGTTTTCCATGGCCCACTCAATTCCCAACAGGGATGGATAAGGATTACTGTCATCAATGATCTCAATAACTTCAAAATCCGCTAGAGTACTGACCCCGTCAATATCTATTGGAACACTACGGAGTCTCCCTAAGGGCACAATCCTTTGCTGATTAGCTAACCTCAATTGTATACGGGACCAGGCCAGGGTAGGTTTTGCCATTTGTTCCCAGGTCTGCTTGGTGAGGACATTAACTTCTGATCCGAGATCCAAGATGATGTCAGTCATATCATACTCCCCTATCTGAACATTCAATCTCATTTCCCTACCCGTTCGTCGGACACAATTAACAGTTTTCTCCTGATCAACTCTTCTCTGAAGGTCTGTGATAGCAAGAAATTTTTGCAACTCCTTTAAAGCATTCTGATTCCTCAAGAGTTTCATACAACTCTGTAAAAAGGAGGAGAGTGTACTTACTTTATCCGTCGAAGCATCTTGCGACTGCGAGGCCTGCGGAGGTTGCTGTGCAGGTACGGCTGCCGTACTGGGGTCAACAATATCGTATTGAGCCTTCTTTACTGGTGTTTGGTTTCTCACAGTATCATGTGTTGGGACCTTCTCAGAGGCCATACAAACGCACGCCTCAGTAGGCTGTTGCTGCGTATTCTGTAGGTGCATCGTAGCTCCACTCCGGGTGACAACATTGATGGCTGCGATAGGTCTCTGCTCAACAAAAATCAACTAAATATTATGGGTAGGGCCACTATTGTTTTCCTGAATCTTAGCTATCAGCTGGGGGCACTGCTCGATCACATGATCTACTGCGCGGAAATACCGACAGGTTGTAGTGGGGTTCCTATAGTCCCGAGCCAGATGCCCAGCTTGGTTACAATTGTAACACACGATCTGGCCTCTACCTCGTCCAGCCATACCACCAAGGCCGCGACCTCCAAAAGCACCCCTTCCAGAGGCATCACCCTGGTAACCGTAGCCATTATTATAAATCCCTTCATTTTGTACCCGGTAGGCGTCATAAGTGCGCTCGCATATGAGGTCATAACTACAACACTCCTCTTCATTATGTCCTACTGACTTACAGAACTTGCAGTAGGGGTTCTTGGGAACTTGTACATATCTCTGGAGAAGATGGCAGTTTTCAGGAGGATGTTGGCTAGTGGTCCGACAGATCTCACAATATAGAACACCAGGGTTGAATTGGTTTGGCGCACCCGTATTCAGGTAAGTTCTAACCATAGGACAATGGTCCTTGTCATGCCCTTCGGTTCGACATTGCGTACACCAAACCTCCTCTCGATTCGTTTTGGCTGTCTTCATATCGCGAAGCTCCAGGGCCATCGCTGCTAGCTACGCTTGGATTTGAGCAATACCAGAATCATCTCCGACAGGGGCAGTCTCCAGCTTCATTGCAATTTCCAGTGCCTCTGGCTAGTCAGTAACCTTTTGTTGCATGAGTGGGGTTCGGATATGTGGTAACAATGCTACAATAAACCATTCCTTGTGCTGCGCAGGACTAATGGTGAAGCTGACTTGGTCCAGTAGAAATTTGAATCTCTGGTCAAAGTCCCACACTGACTCGCTGCGTCGCTGCTGAATCTCTTTCAATTCAGTGATACACTGCGATTTTGATTTGGGCTTCTTAAATTATTTGATTATAGCGGCCTTAATCTCATCTAAAGTAGGGCACTGAGTACTGGAGAATTTCATGAACCAGGTCAAATCCCAGTCCCTGAAAGAAGTGACTAGCTGCGCGCTTCTGTCAGCTGGATCTGTAATGTTTCTAGCAGTCCACACTGCTTCACATAAGAACAAAAACTGTTCTAGGTCCTCTGACCCAGATCCTTTGAAAACGGGGAGCTTAATATCATCGGCGAGGTGGGCCATGGTAGATTGGTTAGGGTTGGGATTGGGACAAGAAGTCGACGGGGGAGGGTTTACTGGGGTAGACTGGCCTGCGACGAGAATAATTGGGCTAGATTGATTGGTAGACTGCGACGGAGTTTCAGGGTTAGCGGAGCTGCGCGGCGGGGTGACCGGAGGGTTTCCAAGGGAAGGGTTTTCTTCCAAGTCTGGCTCTTCAAGATTTATAGGGGACGGTGTGGTATCCTGTCCGAAGGAATAGGACTCAAAATCTCTCTTGTCCCTTTTTCCACTTCGCAGCAAACCACTTTGCTCAGCGAAGGTGTTGTCACTTGCAAACATATGTTAGTAACACAAAATCTAATAGTTTGATTCAAATAGCAGTATTCCCTTTTCAACCAATAGCATTTTAATTCTCAAGCTAAATAAATTCAAGAGCTTACCCCGTGGTCCTTGGAAAAATCGTCACTCGGCTTCACTAAAGGAAGTGCTCGTGTCGATAGCGAACTCCATCACAAAGGCCTCAAGGGTCCGTGTGGTCCAGAAATCAACCGCTCGGTAGATGTCGTTGTTCACGCTTTTTAATATGTTAACTCTTGCGGGGTCCAAACAGAAAACCACCCCTCGCGGAAGTTCGTTCTTTTCTCAGCTAACCTGGACAACCACTGGTGCAACTCTATGTGGATACTACCAAAGAAAATTTCATAAGCATCACAAAAAACATACCTCTGTAAAAATTCACGTGCACTACGATGCGGATTTGTATTCTCTTTCTCAGCAAATTTCAGATAAGTCTCATCAAGCCAATCACCGATTTCCTTCACAGAGGGCCTCCAGAACCTAGCCCTCAAGGTACGACGTAAACCCCTCTTGAGCAGATACTGAGTTCAACCGGCAACGAAACCACTTTGTTGGGCAATAGGGCAGACTCGGGTTTAATCCTTTTGCATCGCACCAACAAAAGACCCACAGTGTTGGCCCTTTCGGCAACAACCTGCGAACAGGTTGCAGTCTCACCCGAAACAACTATGGGGTGCCGCAAAATCAGGTTTCTGCAAGCAGAGAGGGAGATTGCTGTACCTTGTCCTTTAACAACTTATAATCAATAAACACAGAGCTCTGACATTTATATTTAAATAACATACAATGACTTGCTCAACCCACTACAGGGAATTCACAGCGAAGCTATTTATTAACAGTGATCTTACTTATCAGATTTATATAGTTATTAATGCGTAAAAAACAAACAGAAATAGAAACAGCACAAGAACCACAACACCAAATATAACGTGGTTCACCCCCAGTGTAGGGGCTACGTCCACAGAACTGTGTTTTATTTCAAATTTCTTCAAAATCATAGTTCTGATTTGTGCACTCAGCTGCAGATCTCTTCAGTCTCTTAAGCCGCGCACACAGCAGTAGGCCTCTGCGCACACAGCTGCAGATTTTCCTTAACTTCTTACAAAACCCTTTGCGCACACAGCTGCAGAGGTTGTCCACGCACAAAGCTGGGACTTAACCTTTCTTTACACAATAGCCTTAGCTTCACCTTAACCTTCTTTACATCAAAAAAATCCTAACCTTTCTTATTTACAAAAATGCCTATTTATACATCGTGCTATTACAAAACCATGGGCACCCAAAACCCTAAACCCTGGTCTTAAACCGTGGGTTTATTACAATAGAGGACTTTGACTCAACCCTCGACACCCCTAAGACTATTTTGAGTCAACCTCCGCTTACAAATTCCTTAGGCCCGCGAAGATATTTTCCTTAAGGACCATTGGGGTACGCGTCCCAACAAAAGGCTATTTCTAGTTGACCTTGGACGGGCTTGGAAGGTAACCCTGGTAGAAGGTGTGGGAGGGTGGTGGGTGATTCCTATGCTTGTGCCTAATAACATCTATAGGGATTCCAAGTAACTATCTATCAGCTTTGCTATGGAAAGCATATCTTATACCTGTTTGGCTTTAGGAATTTTTAGTGAGTGCTGTGTGGTTTGTCTGTACTTAGTTTGGCTTCAGGTGTGTGCTTTGTACTTTTGTTTGCCTATCAAGCTTAGACTCCATCTTATTGTTTGAAACTATGGCTAACACCCCTTCGAACACCAACCAAGATATCCCCATGCTGGGAACTCCTTGTACTATTCCTCTCACATGGAATGTTGGTGTTCCTTTGATGGCCACCTTGAATCTGCCTGGATTCACCCTAGGGCTACTGATGTGGTTGTTTTCCACTCCAACTATCCAGAATGCCCTCGATGATTTGCAAGTAAGCTCCTTATATCATGGGCATCTAAAAATGCTTCCCCTTCACCTATAGTTGATTCTCATACTCCTTCTACCTCATGCGTTGAAAGTATCGATACTAGTAATTGGTAGTCTAAAAGGAGTAAAAGAAGGAGGAATAGGAAGAAGGAACATAAGAAAGGGGGCACCCATTCAACCTCTACAGGTCAAGTTGAACCTCACCACCCAGCCTCTGCAATTCATGCTCAGGGCACATATCCAACCTCTACATCTCATGTTGGATCTAAGCACTCAACCTCTGCAAGTCAAGTTGATCTTCACCATCCAGCTTATGTTGATCATTCTGGTGGGATCCTTCCAACCTTTCAAGGTCACGTCGGATCCAGTCACTCAGCCTCTGTAGTTCATGCTGAGGGCACCTGTTCAACCTATGATGTTCAAGTTGAACCTCCCCATCCAACCTCTGCAAGTCATGTTGGATCCATCCACCTAGCCTCTGGTGTTCATGCTAGGGGCACACACTCAACTGCTGCAAAGCATGTTGATTCTAACCATTCAGCCTCTGTTGTTCATGCTGGTGGTGCCTGTCCAACCTTTGCAAGTCATGTTGGACCCAGTCTCTCAGCCTCTGCAAGTCATGCTAGGGGCAGTGTCTCAGCCTCTGTGTTTCATGCTGAAGACAATCCGTTAGCCACTGTGAGTCATGTTGACACTGTTGAAAAGACTACCCGTTCAAAACACAAGCCCAAGTTTCCTTGTAAGCTTTACGAGGGAGACCACCTTACTTATAAATTCCCTTCTATCACGGAGGTGCAAAGATTTTGGTTTCATGGTCATCCCATTTTTGAACATTCTGAAGCTTTTCAACAACCAACCTCTCTTAGTCAAGTTGGACCCAGTTACCCATCCTCTGGTGGTCATGCTGGGGGAAAAATCTCAACCTTTGTAGGTCATGTTGAGAGAAAACAGTCAGCCACTGCTATTCATGTTGACACCGTTGAGAAAACTGGTTGTTCAAATTGCAAACTTGAGTTCCCTTGTAAGATATGCGAGGGAGATCATCCTATTCACCAGTTCCCTACTATCGTAGAGGTGCGAAGAGTGTGGTCCGAGACTCAAGAATTTCCTTCTCTTGAACACCCTATAGTTTCTCAACAACCTACTCATCCTTTGGTTGATCAAGTGGTTGAACCAATCTCATCTTTGGTCGATCCCACTCTTCTTTTGGAGAGTGATCCTGATGTGATTGAACCAATGTCATCTTTGGTAAATCCCACTCTCCCTTCAAAGAGTGACTTTCACGAAGCAGTTGAATCGATTTCATTGTCGATCAATCCCACTCTTCCTTTGGAGAGTGAAGTGTCTGCTAGTCACATTTTCTTCACTGCCAGTTCAGAACTTACTGAACAAGGGGGCATGGAACTCATTTTGGATCAACCCCCACCAAGCTCTCGGATTGCTTCCTTTGATTGGGATAGCCTAGTTTAGCCGTGCCTTCCTTCTGATGCACCTTTCCAGATAAAGGTCAAAGTTGACCCTTACATGATTGCTCATTGTATTGTTGATGAAGGAGCCTTAGTTAGTATTGTTTCTACTCGTGCTTGGCAAGGCATGGGATCCCCCAGCCTTGTGTCGAATACTAGTCAGTTACTGGCATTTGATAGAAGAACTTGTACAGCCTTGGGAATTCTTGCTCAAACACCTGTTACTTTGGGTGGGAATACTGTCTTAGTTGACTTCATGGTGATAGAAGACCCGTTGGACTTCAATATGCTCCTCGTTCGTGATTATGTCTATTCCATGCAAGCTTTGGTGTCAACATTTTTTCATGTGATGTACTTTAATCATGGCGAAGAAATTGTCACCATTGATCTGTTGGATTTTCTTGATTCGTCTCCTGACCCAACTAGAGACCAGGTCTTTCCTTTATTGATTCCCAGTGTTTCTATAGACACTACCCCGCCACAGGTGAGCTATGTGGCACCATGTCCTTTGAGTTCAATTGCTACTGAGAAGCATCCTCTATTTTCATGCTTACCTTCTCAGGACTTGGTCCCAACAGTTGACCAGGTGAGTCATCCTATACTGACCACAGAGCTTTCTCTCCACTTTGTCAATCCATTTGAAAGTTTAGACATATGTCCTATCTCGGATGATCTCCTTCCTTTGGATGAAGTCTTTGATACAGTCTGATGTTCTATTGGATGTTAATTCAGTTGTGACTAAGTCTAACTCTGATTTGCCTAGTAAGCCTGACCTTTCTTCTTATGTTGGTCTTGTTGAGTCTTTTGAATCTCCCTTCGAACAACAAGTTAGTGATCCTGATGAGTTTGATTTTTCTTATGAATTTTTCAACTCTTGTGATACTGAGTTTGTTCCTTCAGACTCTATCTCTCTTGTTGATTTGTGCCCTCCTTCTGAGGTTGATATTATTGATTATAAACCCTCGAGTCTTGGTTCTATAGAATCTTCTTCGGTTGATTCTACCTTGACTTTACCTTTTGTAGAATATAGAAAAGTCACATGTGTTTCTGCCAAAGTGACCTACATCAGATATTTTCTTCTGAATATGATTCTGATGTTGTTGTTTCTTGGAGATAGGATTTTTAGTTGGATTCACAACTATTTACTGGCCTTGTCTTGTTGTTCAATATGTAACTGCATTTACATGTGCCCTGCTCGCGCTTATGAGCCTGATGCCGGATTTCACGCTTTTAGCACATTGTATAAGCCCTCATCTTTGTTCTCATCATTGCTAAGCCTTGTATCATTTTGCCTTTGCAACTTGACACCTTTTACCCAAAGGAGACGTTCCCCGAGTGTCCTTATCTTGCTCACTTTCCTTGCATTATGCATAGGTTTGTTCCTTGTGCTTGGAACTAGTTTTTCCTGTCTATGACACTCATCTCCTCGCATTTAGAGCATTCTTTTTGCTCTCCTTCAAGCTCGTTAAAAACAGTAAGGAGGCCTTGAGTTGACTTTTCCGGACTCGTTAAAACTTCACGTGAAAGATATTGAGTTTCTTTAGGCCCAGGTCTGACTCCTAAAAATAGACTTGATTGCTGAGTAAACTTGTCCATTCAGGCTCGTTAAGAATATGTGAATGGGCATCCACATTGGTAGTAGGTTATCACTTTCTCAGACCATGTGGAATAATACGAGAAAGGATCACTCTCTTTTCTTCAGAGTTGAGAAGAGTATTCTCAGGCATAGGTTTATCACTTTTTTGGACCTAAGGGACTAAATTTATGGAAAAGGAACCCCTGGTATGAGCTTAGTTTTCTCTTTTTTTTCGTGCTCTAGAACTAAACATGAAAAATATTCTGAGTGTACTTTATGTCTTTGTCATGCTTGTTAAACACTAAAGAAAAAAGCATCGAGTTTATTGTTGTAAGCCCAATTTCTCGTAATCAAATGGATCTTTTTGAGTGATCTTGCCTTCCTTCACACTCGTAAAACTCAGGATATATGATGCTTTTGAAGGAGCGTTGGGTACTAGGTGGTAATTTAACCTTTTTCGAACCTTCCTAACTAAATACGAAAAATATGTGCCTTACTTCTTCGAAAGCTAAGAGAGTTCTTCTGTGGTTTATTTTATACTTTTTCGGCCTCAGGAGACTAAATTGTACGAAAAATCACCCCCTGGAGTCTTCTTTGGAGTTTTCAGACTCTATAAACTATGAAAACATTGTACCTTATCCTCTGATCATGCATTTATATATTTTTACAACGAGATCATTTCCCTAGTAGAGCCTACCAATTTCTTCGAAAGCTGGATCTTTGGATCATATCACCAGTGGAGTCACGAAAGCTAAAATGGAGTCACCCGGTGAAAAATGTACAACCTTCTTGATGGTCTGACTGCTATTCACCATTTACAATAAAATATGAAACTATGTCGTTCATGCCTAGCGAAGATTTGAACCTTCGTTCCTTGACAATGGCGCCAATTTGTTAACACCTAGAACGTACCCAGGTTGTGAAAGGTAAATCCTGGGGTAATATCAAACCGATTTAGATTTTATTTCTGACCCAATACGACCAGAGAGGGATATCTCACTATTTAAAAGGTTTTCATACTCAAGATAATCAATCGACGACAGTTAGAAGGTCATATTTCTGAATGGAACAAGTTTGTTTTTGTAAGGTTTGGTGGGAAATCATGGAGGAAGCCATTGGGCCATGGGGTCGACTATTAGAGTTGAAAAAGGGTTGTGGGAGGTAGGAAGTACAAATATTTGTGGATAGAGGCATGTCAGACACTGTTTCTTCAATCTGGAGTTATTAGAAAGTGGATTAGCAGATAGAGGGAGACAACCCGTCTAACATAGCACCTAGCTAGAGTGAATTCTGCAAGACTTTAGAAGAAAATATTTGAAAATACTTGAACAATGGACCTAGAGCATGCAATATGAATTTTGGTCCATATACATTGATTCCCAAACATGAAAGAAAATACAAATTGAAATGGAAACATGATAATAGTCACGTAAAGAAAGTTACTTATTGAAAAAAGAGGTGGCATAAGAATCTCTACCATGAGAGTTTATCATTCCGCCTCTACAATTTTATTCAACTCAATAAAATGAAAACATATTACAATGGAGAGCCCCTTCTCTTGAAAATTTCTAACCCTTCTCCCCTTTATGGGGAGCCTATTTATAGTGCCTCAGACCTCTCAGGCTAGTCCTCAAAAGAGGCTCTAAACCTGTTTACAGTCACAATCAAAACTTAACAACTCTAGCGTAGTACTTATGCCACAGTTTATATATATTCAAAAAAAATATCATGGAGTTAGTGTGCATGGTCAGTCTAGAGGGAAGCACGATGTTTTTGTTTATGAGCTTGCGGGTTGTGAAAACAACGTCTCAGGATGTTTCTGGTAGGTTAATGTTGATTTGGCTCGACCACCTGTCTTCCTGTCGGGTCAACAACCTGTTCTTTCCCTTGTGTTTGTCTCATTCTCAAAGGCACCTTTATGCATGGTTTCAGAGCTAGAAAAGGAGTTTATATCCTTCCCAAGCTCAACCTTCTTCACATCCTGCTCCTCTCTGGGTAACATTGTTATTCGAGGGGACTTGAAGAAGGGCCACATGGCTCTTGACAGAAACAAAATTCTATAGTGGCTTTTCATTCTTATACTCTTCACCTCCTCTGAGGTGGTATCTTTTACATGAAATATGGTGGGGTGTGCCTTCAACCTCATCACCACCTCAAATAAGGTTGACAAGTGGAATTCACAACGGCGGTGATGAAGACTTCGGACACCCACCCCCCCAGTATGAGCCTTTGCTACTACTGGTCACTGCTAAACATGGTCACCACATACCGGGGCTTTGGAGGCAGTGATTGCATATGGGGGTTTTGGAGGGACCCCCATAGGACATGACAACCCAGGCACCATGAAGCAGGAGGTATGGCTATCAGAAAATAACAATATATATGGAAGTGCTTCACATCTGTCCCCTAATGGCTAGTGTTTTCCTGGTGTAAATGAACAAGATGAAACAGGACATAAAGGAATGTTCACCAACCATCAACACTCCTTGACAGATGAGCTTCTCAAATGAAACATGCATTGCAAACTGCTAAAAACGCTAGAATTTTATCAAACAAATGCTTTGAATTTCCTCCTCAATGTTTTCTCATTCCTTGTTCTTCAGCGGTTCAGGAGGATGGCGTTTATATAGGATGATGAGGATGAGAACGGAGAAGACTTTTCAGCATTGTCACACACTTCTTAGCTGGTCATCATAATGGTCACACGAGTGGAAACATGGATGAGAGATTTTCTTTGCTGTTGAGAATCTGATTTTTTCGCCTCGTGTGATGTTGCGTAACCATCCATATGGATCATGACATTTGTATTTGACAATCATTTTCCCTCTCACTTATGCTGACAGTGGTATTCATAACGGTTTTTACTGGCCGCATCCCTTTGCTTCATGTAAGGGCCAGATTCGCCACTTCAAAAATCTAGGCTTCATGATCTCGCGTTGCTCCTTATGTAAGCGTCATGATGTATTTATGGAGTCGGGAGGGCCGATGACACCGTGGGAATGATTTTCACATGAGGCATGCCATAAATGGCATCAAGGGATATGATTATTGGTTAGATCATATGTGAGGATGTCCTTTCCTGTACCAGACCTAACCAAGACACGACCATCACCAGGTTGAACAGATTCCAGACCATCGACCCGAACCCAACTTGCATCCACCACACACATGTACATGGCCCCCCTTGTCTGTCATTTTCATAAATTATTATGGGTTTGAGAATTCTTATCATGTCCATTTGTGCAGCGTTTCAATCCTATTCATGCTGGATTTTCATACATTCAGTTCGGTTAGCGTTAGCTCTATAGCTCAGAAGGAATGAACCTTTCAATTTCCAATTGGATCCTTTTATTTTGCAATCTGTACATTTGGCATGTAGTATCTTTGCACCAAACATCCAACACTAACCACCTGCATAGTTCGATTTGGGAGAATCAATAATGATCATTGATCAATAAACGACCTTCATCAAGACCATTAAACTCCGAAAGCCTTAATACTTTGTCGATCTTCCCTCCTGCAATCGATCAGGCACCTTTGTATCATGGAATTTACCATGTCTGTTGATCTACCTCGACTTCGTTTCGTGACCATCGATTGTTGTAGCTTCTACCACCTTTCACGATCCAAGATTGTAACTTTATTTGTGCTAGTTCAGATCACGGAATTGACTATGACCATAGATCTATCCCCTCTTTTATTTCAGTCATCCGATCCTTTCTCTCTTTACCATATTCTGTGATTTGGAAAAGTCTCTTCCTCCACGCATGTTTACCGAGAGGAATCCCTTAGGTCCTTCGATCTGGATTTGCGGTGATCTTGACCCTCCAACACGTCTCCCCTTTAACCTATTTCACAAATCCAAAGACCGAATCTTACCTCGCATATCCTATTGGCGGAATGTTTCTCCATCGTTAATATTCATTACCTTGAATCTGTACTGTTGAAACTCAACACTTTTTATCTATGTCCCACCACCACATGCTTAAACCCATGAGCTAAGTTATCTCCATAGATCTGGATCCATTTCTATCAAACGGCTCTTGATGATGAAACTTACAGACCAGATAATCTAAAAGCCACTCCCGCGAAATCCCTTAAATAAGATCATTTTCAAACCCTTTAAATCTATAATTCAAAATTTTTAAACATTGTGCTAACACAGTTGTTATTAGTATTGTGACATTCATTCAAACAATAACTATAAAAAATGCAAGACATTCAAACATTCAACATTAACCGTCAAACATTCAACCATTCACATTCAATATTTGTGTGACATAGGAAATAATGTGGAAACCTATTTGGGTAAAAAACACCAAGGTGCTCTTCAGTTGGCATGAGAAATATATGGCACCTTGTAGTCTGCGACTTATAGACTGTTTTAAGATATGTCTAATTGGATCAGACTATTCTTGCTCTCGTGCTCTCTTTTTTATGCTTTTCTTCTAACTCCTACTGAACCGTACACATCCTGGATCGACTCTTCTCCTCTACTATATGCACACCCAACTGCATATTGAATCTTACAAAAATGGTCTATGCAGTGTGCACACAGCTGCAGATTTGTAGCTCAACAACCTTCTACTATCGGACTTCTCTCTGATCTCCTCAAACTACTTCTACTATTAACAACTCTTAATGAATCTAACTGGAAACTAACTAAAGCTAAGCCTTATATAGAGCGGGTTCCTCTTATTTATAGATTTTACAAGACTGCACAGGGTCGACTGAGTACAGCTTAGTTATTACAATAATAAGTAGCCACAGAATATCTTTAGTTACATTAATGATAGACCATATTGGTCACCAAACCATCCTTCCTACATTTAACACTGGCCATAACTAGCCACAAAACTATCATTTAGTCTTCTGCCAACTCGAGCACCTGCAGTCCTTCTTGACCTATCGCCTTCCAACCTTAAATATTCTACCTTCCAATCTTCCACCGACTCTAGGTGCACTTTTTCTCACCGTAACTTTCTCTACTCTATGTTTCCTTTCTGTCCTTTACCTATTTTTCCTCCATCACGCGCCTACTTTTCCTCTTCAGTTTGCACTTCAGTTTCTTCCTTTATCTCTATCCTATCCCAACAGGCCCCCAACACTCACATGTGGCTCATCCCGAGCCACTAAGAAAAATTTAAGTCTCTAGAGCTGGTTGTGCCATGGGATCAACCTTATCCTGAAATTCTTTCAAATTTTCTTGCACATGGTCAACCTCTTACGCTACTTCCTCTGCTTTCCTGGCCAATTGTTCCACACGGTCGAAACTAATATGTTCTAACAGTCCTTCTTCCAGCGACTGAGTGAGAAGCTGGAGCTTTTGCTGTACAGGATGAATAAGCCATGTAACGATTTCAGCCTCTGTCTTTTGTGCTGTGAATTCCTCGTTTCTTTTCTTCTCCTAGCCACGAAGAGTTTTTACTTCTTTCTGTACCTGCTTCAATTCAATGAACCATTGCACTCTTCTCTTTGATCGACAACTTCTTTATGTATTCCTTAACTGTTCTTATCTTTAAATAAGTTTTCCGCACATCTTTTTTAATTTTCTCTACGACTTCATCTTCCAGAAGCAATTCCCATGCTGCAGTGATGGCTTCAACTGCTTCAGTCCATAGTTTTTCTCCTTGCTTTATCTTCTCAACATACTTAGATGTTGTTTTCCTGCACTCTTCAAGCACATCAGGAGGTGTACTTGCATTTTTTGCGCTTTCAATTCTTCAACCTGTTTTCTTAGTTCTATAGAAATCCTGGACAGTCGTGATACCTTTGCGGTTGTATCTGCATCTTCCTGGCCTTCTTCCAAAGGGAACTTTGTGATTGCATTCTTGATGGATTCAGCTAGTGCAATCCTGCTATGTTCGCGCACCTCAATCTCTTGCTCTTTTTGGTGAAGGAGGTCCTTGCAAATCCTTGCCTTCCTTGTCTGTTTGGTAGCCTGATATGCAAAAGAATTCTCCTGGATTCTTATTTTGTTCGCAGCTACATGCTAAACAACATACACTTCTACCAACGCGAGTTTGGAGAAATCGATAGATAGTGTCCTAAACTCATGGACAACATGATCAAACTCGGGTGTCCCCATCTCCATTTCTCGCTCTTGGACATCTATCTTTATCGGTGGCAACAACAATGGTGTTACCAGTGTGCCATTAGGATCCATGCCGTAAGTCTCATCTTCGTCTATTATTTTTACTTCATTTATGGCCTCAGTGAGCATATTGATATGCTCCGCTAGTTTTTCAGTGAGTCACAACTACTTTCTACTTATGCATTTAAGACTGGCATTAGAGGAAATTTCAACTCAAAATGGGAATTTTAACCATAATTCAAATTCTATGTCATCATGTGTTATCCAATGAAATTTCTTTAAATTTTAAATATTGTATAGGTCTTAAACAATTTTTTAATATAAATATGGGGATAGGTATCATAAAAACTATTTTTTTCGTATTTTCGACATATCTCCTTGTGATTTTACTCAAATTTCAATCGGGAGAGATCGTTGGATGCAAAATTAAATTCTGCATCCAACGAGTACTCACTCGGCATACTTTTGACAGACCCCAGTACCCCAAAAAAAGAAATACCTGAAAAATGTGATGATGATGTTTTTGGGGTATTTCTTGTTTTTGGGGTAGCAGGGTCCGTTAAAAGTATACCGAGTGGGTACTCGTTGGATGTGGAATTTAATTTCAAATCCAATGAGATCTCCCAACCAAAATTTGAGTAAAATCACAGGGAGATATGTCGAAAATACGAACAAAAAAAGTAGTTTTTTTCTTTTCTTCCTCCAAAATTAATAAATATTATTTCATTATTTTACGTATTATTTTATTATTTTTCTTAGGAGG
Source organism: Pseudotsuga menziesii (assembly GCA_001517045.1). Lineage (NCBI taxonomy): Eukaryota > Viridiplantae > Streptophyta > Pinopsida > Pinales > Pinaceae > Pseudotsuga > Pseudotsuga menziesii. Next base: position 28,498 of record LPNX010936276.1, on the reverse strand, counting down.
CCCATTTGAGTTGAAATTTCCTCTAATGACTTCATGAACTCTGTGATTGCTTTGGAAAGCAAGCTCATGTCCTCCTCGACAAAACTGATAGTGTTAGCCATTTTGTCAGCTTTACGCTTCTTGCACTTCGGTTGAGGCTGCTCTTTATCCTGCGCCTCTTCCTGGGTCTTCTTCTAAGTATGCACATCCTCGTCAGTGGGTGTGCTTTATGAATCATTGTGATCAAAGCTATGATCACTTTCATCATCATTTGAACTGAGGTACTGGTTGTATTTCCCTTCGCCCCGATCATTGCCTTCTTCGTTTCCTTGGTCATTGCCTTAACCATTCCCTTGGTTGTTTCCTTGGATGCTTCCTCCTTAGCTACCTCCCTGGTCCATTTACACGTCGACCTGAACGCACCATTCTGCTAGCCATTCTTGGATGGTCATTTCCACATCTGAGTCAATAACCATGAAAAGCGTCGACAACGCTTGTTTCTTTGGGTCCTGTCGTGGCTCTAGAATAATGTTGTGCATTTCAGCCTATAAAATTATGAAATACGAATATTTTTGTACTGTTGCAGCCCTCACTCTATGTTGGTGCTTTATTAATTCGTGCAATGCCTCCCTGTGCAGAAATAAATCTATGTTATTTTCTTTTTGTTGGATCCTATCTTCCTTATCCTTCCAAAGGTTCTAATACTTTGCGCCATGGAAAAGCACTGGGACATCTAGTGGCTGGTAGTAGAGTGGGTTTGACCAAACAATAAAAGAAATTAAAACGAGCAACTAGGAGTAGTGGAATTTGGCCTTACTCTCCTCTTGTGCCTGCTTGGAATCCCCTAGCAACTCATTCAATATATACTGTGACCAATTGAATATCACTCCTTCTGTGCATTGTTCCGCAAGTTCCACCGTCTCGATGGTGCACTTAGTGGGCCGCATTTTGTGTAGCAACTTGCAAAATAAAATCTTTGCAGAAAACCTCACTGTGTTGATAGTAATAGAGGAAATCAAGAATCCTCTATTCGCGCGCTGGAGGACATACTTCTCCTTTATCTTCGTTGTGTCTCTATTTGCCCGCAAATATGGCGCATGGTCGTTCTCTTGTTTCGAAAGACCCGTTATCGATGAAATGAGCTCGACATCGAAAACATAGGGTCGATTGAGCCATAAATATCCTCCATGGAAATAGACCAGGAGCTATTTCACATATGTGCTCGCTTGCTTTCTTCGGTGTCACATCTCCAACCCTTACCCCGGTGGAGAGGATGTGACATTACCCATGACGATCCAAGAAAATTCTAATGTCCCCATTCAAATAATTACATAGCAGGAAAATTACATCAATCCTACTAGTTCCCTAGGTTGGGTGGTGTTACCACCTAAGTTGTACTTAGTGGTTTTTTATCAAGTGAGCCTAGTGAACCGGACAATGATAACTTGTTCGGACTTCAGAGAACCTTCAGTCTTGCTTCTGGGGAGCTTTGTTGTACTATATAACATGTTCATACCCCATGGGGGAATTGTAATAAATGTTCTAGCATGATAGTGACTGGAAAAGACTCGGTCTCTTAGACTTTATCTGTCAAACCGATCAGCCTAGGGCGTTTTTTCCCTTGGTTATTATTGGTTGTTGAATAAACGACTAATAATTTCTAAGTTTTTCACTCCATACCTCCAAATTTGGGGTGGTCGGCTTGGAATTTAGGCCTATTGAGGTTATTAGAGTCTATGTTTCAATGTATAAGCATGATAGGCATCATGGTCGAGTCATATGAACATGTCTAAGTCCCCCTAGGTTTTTTCATTTTTTTAATTTTTTAATTTTGTTCAGTGTTTTTTATTAAAATTTAATTTTTCCAAAACTTAGGCTATGTTTTAATAGTTTAATTGGAAAAATTGATTTTGTAATAAAAGTGGGCCAAATAATCAGTTTCAGTCATGTAGGTGCTCATTTTCAAGCTAAGAGCACCATGTAAACCCATGGACCCACTATTTCCTAGTTTTGAATGATTTTCCATCACTTAGGTTAGAAAGCCCCAAAAAATCAATTATTGATTATTTTAATTAATAAATTGATGAATAATGGAGCAAATCCAGAATCCTAGATCAGGCGATTCTCAACTGATTTGATTGAAATCAGTCAGATCTGAACCATATTGACTGGATCTGACAAATCCTTGACTAAAGGAGGTGATCAAATTAGATCCAGAGTTGATATTTAGCAACCTTTATGGGAATTGCGCCCTCTCTCTCTCCTCCACACGTGTGGGCTCTCTTGGAAGCTCTATGGACTGATGTGTCGATTTATGGGTTGATGTGTCAGCTCAATCAGCCCCCCGGTTGACAAGTAGGCTCAGTTCATCTTCAGATCAGCATTGATGGACTCACCCTCAGCTGCAGTGATCTTTCTCCTTGGGATTTGCGCCCCCTGGGCTGGATCTCCTGGTTTTTATATAAATAAAAGCACAAGCTGCCTCTTCCAAGCTAGTTAGAGTTGGATTCAAGGGCTTGCTATTGTAATACTGTTGTAACCTTTTGATTTTTGGAATAAAGAAGCTTTGGAGGCCAAATGGTGTAATGCTCTCATGTGTGTGGATTAAGCATTGTATTACGACTATTGATGTTGCTGACTTTTCTCTCAATTTCTACATCTGAACCTTGTCTGGCTTGAACGATTCAGCTGAATCAATAGGAGTATAGTTGGGAAAGTAAGGTTACTTGTTTTTTTATATCTCATAGCATATATGTTTGAAGATCTAGATTATACATGTTTAATAAGTTTATTTACATGTAATTCTTGTCTCTTTTTCATATATATATCTAGATCTCATGAGGTTTCATGCAGGATTGTGTGTTTAGCTTTCAGGTAGCAAGGATTGGAGGAGCTATGGATCTAGTTTGACTCCACTGTACATCCAAAAACTTTGTGAAGGAATTGCCTCTCTGTATTCCACTAACAAGTTTCCATTGCAGATCCATCCAACAATGGGCCTTTCCCCTTCTCTTCCTCCTTTCTATTAAAATCAATCTTCCAGTTACCTATCTCTTCCTCTTATGATCAGATCTAGTTCTAAGAATTGAATATATATTGTTAGATCTATTTTATAAGAGTCTTGCTGCTTATATCTATAATTTAATAAAGAATATCATTTCATAAAGATAGATCTAGGTGTAGGAATTTCCTTTTTTGCAAGTAGCTAAAGCATAGATCTAAAGTTTGCTCATAAGGTAGTTTCTTTTTTCATTCTTCAAAGATTTAAATTCTGCAAGAAAAGTGCATATCTCATTGGATGCCCAAATAGCAAGCCAAGATCCCAAGGAAATCTTGCTTTCCTTGGTTCCTTTTTGCAAAACTAGATTAGCCCCTTTTAACAACTTTTTACTTAGTTTTTTTTCGGTAACTAGCATGGTGACCTAAAACACTTTTAAAGTGTGTTTGGGCCCATTTGATTTTAATTTCTCGCTGTTTTTTGGCAGGTATAACAAAAAATATAAGGATACTCTTCCCATTTTCCAACTCTTGGACGAACCAGAGCTTCCCGTAAGCTTCCCCCACCACCGTGTTTTGATTTTAGCTTGTTACAAGCTTGTTGTAAGCCTTTGGATCCCAGATAACAAGGACCAAACTGCATCAATTTAAATTTTATTATATTGTAAATCACTGGTAATAAAAGCAAAATATCTTTTCGAATAGGCTCTTTCGAGCCTATTCACCACCCCCCCTGGGGGGATTTGCGTTCGTGTCTTTTTTTTGCTTTTCATTTATCCTTTTTTAATCTAGCGTAGTTCTAATCTGCAGGGTAGTATACTTTGATTTATGATCATTTCCATATTCCATATCTGAGGTTTCAAAGTAGTTTTAATACTTATCCCACGACTTCCCGATTGACCCCAAAGGGGAAAGAGATGCGTGGTAGGACTAATTAGAAAACTGGCATTGTGTATCTTTGTTTTCTTTTTCATCAACTGTTTCATCAACTATAATAAAATTAACCCCTCCTTGATTCCCCGATTGAGATCCACTTGGATTGAAAGAGGTTCCTGGAGGGTTTTCTTTTTAACAAGAACACCTATCTTAAGATTTACTAAAATTGACAAGACTCCAGTGTGTATGCTCTGCACTTGGCTGCGGTTCGTCCGATCGGTCAAGCTGCATCAAAAGCACTTGAGTGACTAGAATAATTAGGATTCATTCTCCCAAATTGACAAACCATCAGGTGAAAGTCCAACACCTTGATCAAACCATTATGGTGGCAAAATACCCAACGGAAGCGAGAATTCCTAAAAAGTGACCTCGGGGCGCCAATGTTTGTTACACTTGTGGGTGCATTATGACTAGTAGCCTCAGAGACTCCATTCATCCCACATATTCCTTGTGGGTAGCTGTGAAGGTTTAGTTTTGGACATGCTCCAAGTACTCTCGGGTATATCTGGAGTCCACCCCTTCGCCTAATTTTAATCAACTCATATTTCACATTAACTTAAAACGTACCAAGAGGCAATCACAAAACATTCACTCCAAGCACATCAAGTACATTGATTATCTTTTGAATTCATTTTAAGGAACTGGTTATTTTATTTCTATATATATATATTGTGTCTCATCATTGTGCTTTCATGCGCTCATTTTGTATCTTGTCATCTATGGTTGTTTATGGTTACATTTCAAACTCCTAAGTAACTCATTCAATTTAACATCACCATACTAAATAAGTTTGCCTTAGTAACTTAATAGGGTCTACCCCCCTTGGCTTCGTTAGGAGTTGAACCTAAATGGAGGAGTCAAGAACAAGGTGACAACCTTGACTCAAGACTTGCCCCCAGGGACACACCGAGTGGCCTGAAGATTTTTGCCACGTAACCCAGGTGTGTGAAAGGCGGCAACACTTTTTGGAACCGTTAGCGGGGATAAATATTTTATTCCTGTAGTACGAATTTTGTTTTCTTCCTTTTTGTTTTTCCTTTGTTTGATGAATGCTTAGAGTAGATATTTAATTTTCATTTGGCCACTCCACTGACTTTTTCCAGTTTTTATTTTTACAAAGAAAAGCAAAAAATAATTTTTGTGAAAAGATTTATAAATGCTTATTTTTCTTTTTCACATGGCGACTCCATTGAAGGGATAAAACCTTGTTATCTCATAAACTTGTGAAGTTTTGTTGTGTGTAGATGATCCCATGCTACATGTTAAAACCTTTAAAGCTCATCACTTGATGGCTCCACCTTTTCAGTACAAGGTTTAATGGTTATATCAAATGCATACTATTAATTTTTGATATGGATGAATTAAAGGAGAAATATGGTGCCCAGATAACTGGAATTTTTCAGCCTATCGATTTCTCAAACATCCCGGATTTTCCTAACTCTTGCAATGGTGTGGGGGATGCATATAAATGGCTTCCAGTTTTTCATGGAAATTATGGTGATTCGGCCATCTGGCATGTCAAATCTTTCCTTCAGTGGATGGCTGACTTCAATATTCTTCATGAAGACAATATGATGGAAATGTTGCTGGTAATTTTTTAGGGTGAGACCTATTGTTGGTTCTACCAAGGCCTTCCTAATAAATATATAACTTTTTTTCCAAGCTTCCTTTGGATGTTTTTAGAGTAGTGGCATGATGGTAGGGGTAGTATGAATGGTTTGAAAAAGTTCCTTGAAAATATTTGTACCTTATACCTATCTGGGACAGAGTATCACATGGAAACATATGATGGAACTTTTTCCATGATACAAAGTATTGAAGACTTGGAATCACTTCTTGAACATTTAAGTGAACAGGAGTTCCATGATACTCCCATCAAAGAGTTTCCTCATAGTTATTCAAGAAAGGAAGTAATTAAGCAGCTTATTAAAGAATATGAGGTATCTCCCAATACATAGCAAGATTCTGAGGAATGGAAAATCCAGGATTATCCTATTGAAGAGCTTCAGGAGGAGCCCATGATGGACCACATTGTTGAAGACTCTCCTCATGTCACCATAGCTGAAAACATTGAAAATTTGAGATATTCTCAAGTGTGTTGCAATGCTGATATTTTTCCAGAAATCCCTCTAGAGAAACCCACTGAGCAACATATCCCAAGTGATCCCATTGAACATGTCCAAAAAGTTTCCTTGATTGAAGATAATATTGAAGATCCTCTTCATGATATCATAACAGAAGCCTATAAAGAAACTTATGATAAGATCAGTATGGTGTGTGGTGACACTAGACCTTGTTCTCCTCATGTTGATGAAGGTTTGGAAAGTTTATTGCCTTGTAATTTTTTTTTCTGAAGAAGATTGTTATGAATACAAAGAGGACATGGATAGGCAGGATCATGATGCCATGGATGAATATTCCCCCACATATGACATGGATGGGAGTGATGACTATTGGAATTTCATAGATAATCCAAATTGTGAAAATATTATGGAGAATCCCATCCATGATATGTCCAACAAGGGGAGTGTCTATTCAAAAATTTGTGGAGGTCTAATCTACGATACGTCCATAGAGGGGAGCATGGATTTGGATGCCTGGGAAAACTTTAGTATGGAAGAGGAGCATTCAAAATTTTCACATGATCATTCAGATTCATATCATGTAGAGCAACACAGGGGTATCAGTAATGAAGACATTGAGAAACAATGTTGTGAAAAGTCAGATGTGATGCAGTCAGTGGAATATCAGTCTCAGTCATCTTTTTCACATATAAAGGTTCCTTATGATTTGGAGCTACTTCAGGCTTGTGCAATGAGTTATCGTTTGATAAGCCTTGGTGATCAGTATGATGATATAGTCAGTTTTCCTCATCGTTCTGATTGGTATATCAATCCTATCCAGTCATGGATAGAAGCAACCTGCATGAGCACATACAAGTTGGGGAAGATTTTTTATGACATTATTCATGCCTATGATCTCCCATCCATCCCGCCCATTCTGAATCATCATGCAGATTTGCATTTTCTTAATAAGGTATCCTTACTTTGGCTGGTAACCAAAGACAAGGAAAAGAAAATTTATGTTAATAAAATGCTTAGGTGGTTACATTGGATTTTTTATTACACCTAACATTTTTATATCATTTTTAGAGTATGAAAATAAGCTCCTAAAAGAGAGCATTTACTTTATGCATTTATGTTTTGTACTTAGCTATAATAGAACTTTTTTTTTTCATTAGTTAATTACATTTATTTTGTTTAAATAATTTAGCTTAATGATTCATTTGGTTTTTATATAAAGCTTGTGCTACTGAGGTTTTCTTGTCAGGTTGAGATGTTTTTATAGGGTATATAAACTAGAGATTCTGGTGTTCCCGTATCCTCTCCTTTCCTTAAAGACCAGATCAAGCACACATCCCACAGTTGGAGCCAGAATGTTACCACCTAATTTGTACTTAGTGGTTTTTTATCAAGTGACCCCGGTGAACCAGACAAGGATAACTTGTTCGAACTTTAGAGAACCTTCAGTCTTGCTTATGGGGAGCTTTGTTGTAATATATAACATGTTCATACCCCATGGGGGAATTGTAATAAATTTTATAGCATGATAGTGTCTGGAAAAGACTCCATCTCTTAGACTTTATTTGTCAAACCGATCAGCCCAGGGTGTTTTTTCCCTTGGTTATTATTGGTTGTTGAATAAACGACTAATAATTTCTGAGTTTTTCACTCCATACCTCCAAAGTTGGGGTGGTAGGCTTGAAATTTAGGCCTATTGAGGTTATTAGAGTCTATGTTTCAATTTATAAACATGCTAGGCATCATGGTCGAGTTATATGATCATGTCTAAGTCCCCCTAGGGAAGGTGAAGAGAGAGGCCACATGGCATAGCATGAGCAACCACACCAATTCGACTTGGATTTGGTTTATGGATGGATTTGGAAATTTAGAATACATATAATGTTTATAAAATATAGGTATCATCCATGAGAAGAACCTTTTTTTATCATTTGTGAAATTTTCTATTGAGAAGAGAGAGAGCTAGTGGAAGACTAGTTCATGCCTTAGCCAATTTCGACCGTGAAAGATTCCCATCCTAGTTGGTGTTTGGAGAGGCCACCTAGGTATTTAAATGAGTTTAAATGGAGTCATAAGTTATAGGTTCAAGCTACAGCATCTCGTGGACACATCAATTTCATCTTTTTCTTCCTTCCATGTCAAGTTTTCTCACCATATTTCAGCTCTATGGAGTGAGGCACACTTGGTGAGATGTTCACCTCTTTGAAGGAGATTCTATTGCTTAAGTATTTTGTATTATGATATATATGATCTGTTATTTAATTTAAAAAATATCTCATTTTTAAATTCCAATAAATATCATGTATTATTTCTCAATAATGAAGAAACAGTACCATTTCCCCACTACCTTGTTGTAAACTCTTGTAATCTTGATGAATTCGAATGGATGTATGAAATATTGATGATTTATGAATGAATTGAATGTGATAAAATTATATTATGGGTTTCATGTGTACTAAATAATAATTTGTGGCCATTGGGTCGAATTTCATAGCATTTGGGGCAAACTACACCTCATTTCCCCAAGGGTCCAAAACTAGTTTTTTACATCTGATTGAAGGAAGTGATAAAAGACATGAGAATTAGATTGGTTATACATATGAATATTTTATAATGTATTATACACATCCCCTGATACAATTTAATAATTTGAGTGGGTTTCTACACATTTTGGAATGCATTTCTGTCACTTACCCCAGGGGGATCTGAACCCAAAATTGCTAGTAGAATCATCTATCTTGTTCAGAATTTAGTACAGACTTGAAGAACTGATTGGAGGGACATAATAGATCCTTGAACCTAATAATTAAGTTATTATATCATTAGTACACCTTATCTGAAAATTTGGGAGCAATTGGGCTGATTTGGAGACCAAGACACTAAAACTATTCAAGAGCCAAAATTGAGAAAAAAAATGGAAAATTGGGCATTTTGGTAAGCAATTAAAAAAGGGAAATTAAAAGAGGTATAAGAGAATTATATTGGCACCTGATGGTAGTAACAAGGATTCAAAGAAATAAACCACCACCCTTAGATCCTGAAGTTGAATGTGTTTTTGTTGAAGAAGAAGTAGTAGAAGAAGAGGAACATTTTGCTGAAACTATGACTAGTGAGGGGAAGGGACCCACTGATCATGAAAATATTGAATATATTAAACTCATACAACCTATATTTGATGATATAACCAATAAAATTAAGCATCAGCTTATGAAAGGATTCGAATTGCTGGTTAGCCAATTTGGAAGGAAATTTGGAGTAACAGGGGACAACAATGGTTTACATTCAGAAGAAAAGAAGACAATGGGTGAGCATATCTTCTCAAGAATAGGACCCCATAATAGACCCCATGAATTTCAGAGAACACCAATTCCTACTGCACATAAATTTATTATTCCCAAAGAAGAGACTAACATTCAATTTGAAATTGATACAATGACACAAGAATGGGCTAAATTGGATAAAGAGTGTAGGAGAAGTATAACATTTGAGCAGTACTTCACCATAGAAAACAAACTTTAAAAGAAGGAGAGAAATAAGTCTCTACATCAGAAAAAAGAATTGAATTGTTCCATAGCTAAAGTGTCACTTCCTACTTTTGATGGTTCACCTCAAAGTTCTGCTAACGCTTGGGTGCACAAATTGGATGTGTATTTTCAGCTGAATCCAATGGTGGAAGAAGATGCTTTAAAAATGGTTATTTTGCACTTGGATGGAGATGCCAATGAATGGTGGTTACATGGCCTGAAAACCTTGGGTCATGATAAGGTTAAAAAATATGGGGAATTTATTGACAGGGTATTATAAAGGTTTGAGCAAAAAAATACAGAATTGTTTTTCAAAGAACTAGCACAATTGAAGCAGGTAGGGACTCCTATTGAGTATATGTTGGAATTCCAAACATTATCAGTTAAGGTGGCTGATGTATCTATGGGAAGGTTAGTATTTATGTTCAATAAAGGTTTGTAAGAGCCCTTAAAAGGTTTGGTCAAAGCCCATAAGCCTACTAACTTAAATGATGCAATGAGCTTGACTAGAGATCTTCAAAATGTGCTTCCTAGAACAATATTTCCTCCCAAGCCTAACATCAAATTTGAAAGAAAGCCTTGAAAAAAGGATGCACCTGATAGGAAGTTTTGGAAAAATAATACATTTGAAAAGAATAATAAAGAAGGACAAAACAAGGAGGAATTTCGAAGGAAAAGATTGTGCTTCACATGTTTCCAACCATGGACACTGGGGCATAAATGTACTAAAGGAAAGGATCAATACATAGAAGTATTTTTTGATAATGATGGGTATGAAGAGAAGCAAACTTAAAATCAAGAGGAGGCATATGATATAGCAGATGAACAAGAAAAAAAAGAAGACAATCAACCTCACCGGACAAATAAAAAATGGCAGTACTTTCAACAGTGCCTCGCTATCACACTATTTGATGCAAGGGTGTGGTATTGGGACAAAGAGCTTCAGTTTTGGTAGATGGAGGACCTACATATAATTTCATTGATGCAGAGATGTTGAAAAAAATAAATATACCAAGTGAACCATTCAATGGCTTCACAGTTGTCATTCCAGGTCACAACACAATGCAATGCAACACATGGGTTCCCAAGATGCAAGTCACCATAGGTAACTATACTTTTGTTGATATTTTTTATGTGCTTGATGTTGCTGATACTAATTTAGTATTGGGAGTACAATGGCTGTTTTCTATAGGAGAGCATTCAGTAAAATATAAAATTCCTGAAATGAAATTTCAAGATTCAATAGGGGCACTAACAATTGTGAGAGGGAAGCACACTTACCCAAAACAAGTAGTAAAGTGCAATAGTATGAGATCTATATTGAGGCATGGGAATATAGAATGGGCTGATGAATGTTATATCACCTCTCCCAAGACAAAAATCAGAGTTTTTAAACACCCAAAAGAGATAGAGACACTTTTGCACAAATATGAAAACGTTTTCAAAGATCTTCCACATGGTAGACCACCTGATAGGGGGGTTGAGCATAACATTGTTTTGGAGGAGGGTGTTGCCACCTTTCACACACCTGAGTTATGTGGCATAAATATTCAACCCACTTGGTGTATCCTTGGGGGCAAGTCTCGAGTCAAGGCTGTCACATTATTCTTGACTCCTCCGTTTAGGTTAACTCCTAACGAAGCCAAGGGGGGTAGACCCTATTAAATTACTAAGGATAATTACTTAGTGTGATGGTGTTATATTAATTAGGAGTTTTGAAATTAACCAGTGGAAACAAAAGATAACAAGATGCAAGATTTAAAGCATATAGGCACAGTAATGACACTCAATATATAAATATATATAATCGAAGGAAATGATCAAATAAATCACCAGTGCCTTAAATCGAGTCAACATAGAAAATAATGTGTTTTCATGCACTTGAATGAATGTTTTGCAAATGTCTCTTGGTATATTTTAAATTAATGTGGAATGTGAATGAATTAAATTAGGCAAAAAGGGGACTCCGGATATAATCGAGGGGTACTTGGAGTATGTCCAAAAGTGAACTTTCAAGGCTACCCGCAAGTTGTTTGTGGGATGGAACGAAGTCTCAGAGACTATTGTTCATAATGAACCCATCAGGTAGTGACAGAGATCGGCACCTCGAGGTCACTTTCCAATTGTTCCCACTCCTTTGGGTATTTTGCCACTGTTTACAGTTCGTTTGAGGCATTGGATTTTCACCTGATGGTTTGTCAATTTGGGAGGTGAAGACTAATTAATCTAGTCACTCAAGTGATTTTGATGTAGTTTGACTGATCGAATGAACCGCAGACAATTACAAAGCATACACACTGGAGTCTTTGTTACTTTTAGTAAATTTTAAAAGAGGGGTTCTTATTAAAACGAAAACCCTCCAGGAACCTCTTTCGGTCCAAGTGGACCTCAATCGGGGAATCAGGGAGGGGTTGATTTTATTATTATTATTAAAAAAATTAATGAAAATGGAATCCGAGATACACAACACTGGTTTTCTAATTAGTCCTACCACGCATCTCTTTCCCCTTGCGGGTCAATCGGGAAGTCATGGGGTAGGTAGTATGATTACTTTTGAATTGAAAATATGGAATAATGAAAAATATTATCAAATTATACAATCCTGCATGTCAATACTAAACTAGAACAGAAAAAAAGGGAAAAATGCAAAAAGGTGAAACGGACGCGAATCCCCCCAGGGGGGGTGGTGAATACGCTCGAAAGAGCCTATTAGAAAATAATTTTATTTTATTAGCAGAAATTAAAATATCATAAAACTGAAACTAATCCACCTGGTCCTTATATGGAATGAGACCAAAGGTTTACAAATTGCAAAACTTTGAAATTTTGGAAGACGGAGAACCCTTGGGGGGTTTCGAATGGTCCAAAAATGCTTTTCGAACAACGCCTCCTCCTCTTTTCTATTAAAAATTCTAAGAAAAATCAAGCTTATCACACTTAAATACGCCCAAAATTACTTTGAAAGTACTTTTGGATGAACAAACTTTTTACCCAAAAATTATAAGTTAAAACTAGTTTTTAAAGAAGCAGAAAAGGAACCAAGGAAAGCAAGCTTTCCTTGGGATCTTGGCCTGATTTGGGGGAAGCCAATATGAAGCACTTAAATTACTGAATATAAATTTTTATACTATAAGGAAACAACCATGGATTCAATAAGCTTTAGATCTACTTTCACAGCCTTGAAAAATGACAATTTTTCCTAAAACTAGATCTATAATGCTTGTAAATTTTCTTTTAGGAATGAGATCTAGTTTATGAGATTTAAGGCTGAAAGATATATGTATAATAAACTCTGAAATTGATAGATCTAAACAATTTTAAAGCTGCAAACAAGTAACCGGACTGATTTTAGAAAAAATTTGAGGAAGAGGAAAAGAAGAGCATTTTTGCTGGAAGCCTTGAAGATCAACCGTGGAGATTCCGGTGGAATGTCGAAGGACTATGCCTTTGAATATTTTTGGAGAGATTGAAGAAGAAAAATAGATGAGCATCCTCTCCAAGCTAGGAACCTGCAACTAAATCCAAAGACTTGCCAAAATACTTGTGAGATCCGGTTAATACATACATAGAGATTTCATAATAAAATGCATATAAACTTATAAAACATGCTGAATCTAGATCTCTAAACATGCATGAAAAAGGAAAGATATGGCCAATAAAATTATTAACAAACTCCTTTCCTATCAATATTATAATAAACTTATTATCAATCTTAGATATGAATCCACAAACAATCAGCAAATTATGAACATAGATATAGGTTACCTTAGTAAAACATGGCAATGCTCATCCACACATACAATGACATGACACCATATTTCCTCCAAAGCTTCACTTTATTCCAATAGAAAAATATATTACACAGTATTACAACAGCAATAGCTCCTCAATCCAGCTCTTGCTAACTCGGAAAGGAGGCAACCATGCTTTATTTATACACAAAATTGAAACCCCAGCCCAAAGGGGGTGCAAATCTTAAGGAGATAGACCACTGCAGCTGAAGGAGAGTCCATCAATGCTTGATCTAAAGTTGAACTAAGCTTCTATTGGGTCTAAATGTGAATCAGAGAGCTGATCTGAGTGGCACCTCAACCTGTTGACTGAAGCATCGACCAAAACTCATCCAGATGAGCCCACACATGTGGAGGAGAGAGGGATTGCGAAATTCCCTATAAAGGAAGCTGAAGTTCGACTCTGGATCCACCTAGATCACCTCCTTCAGTTAAGGATTTGTTAGATCCAATCAATTTGGTGCTGATGAGACTGATTTCAATCAAATTGGTTGAGAATCCACTGATCTAGGATTTTAGATACGCTCCATTATTCATCAATTTATTAATTAAAATAATCAATAATTGATTTTTGGGGGCTTTCTGACCTGAGTGATGGAAAATCGCTCAAAACTAGGAAATAGTGGGTCTATAGGTTTAATGGGTGCTCTTAGCTTAAAAATGAGCACCTACATGACTGAATCTGACATCCGAGCCCACTTATATTACAAAACCAAATTTTCCAATTAGAGTTTAAAAAAATAGCCTAAGTTTTGGAAAAATTAAATTTTAATAAAAACCACTGAAAAAATTAAAAAAATTAAAAAACCTAGGGGGACTTAGACATGTTCATATGACTCAACCATAATGCCTAGCATGTTTATACATTGACACATAGAGTATAATAACCTCAATAGGCCGAAATTCCAAGCCGACCACACCAACTTTGGAGGTATTGAGTGAAAAACTCAGAAATTATAAGTCATTTATTCAACAACCAATAATAACCAAGGGAAAAAACACCCTAGGCTGATCGGATTGACAAATAAAGTCTATGAGACCGAGTCTTTTACAGAAACTATCATGCTAGAACATTTATTACAACACCCCCAAGGGGGTATGAACATGTGATATAGTACAACAAGCACTTCCGAGAAGCACATTCGAAGGTCTTCTGAAGTCCGAACAAAAAATATTTGTCCGGTTCACTAGGATCACTTGATAAAAAACCACTAAGTACAACTTAGGTGGTAACATTCTGGCTCCAACTGTGGGATGTGTGCTCGATCTGGTCATAGGTCATAGGGCAAGGAGAGGATACGAGAACACCAAAATCTATGGTTTATACACCCTGTAAAAACATCTCAACTTGATAAGAAAACCTCGGTAGCACAAGCTTTACATAAAAAACAAATGAACCATTAAGATGATTTATTTAAACAAAATAAATGTAACTAACTAATGAAAAAAATGTTTTATTATAGCTAAGTACAAAACAAAAATGCGGAAAGTAAATGCTCTTTTTGAAGGAGCTTATTTTCCTACTCTAAGCATGATATAAAAAGGGTTAAGTGTAATCAGAAATCCAATGTAACCACCTAAGCATTTTATTAACATAATTTTTTTTTTCCTTGTCTTTGGTTACCAGCCAAAGTAAGGATACTTTATTCAGAAAATGAAAACCTACATGATGATCCGGATGGGGCCGGATGGATGGGAAATCATAGGCATGAATAATGTCGTCAAACTTCCTCCCAAACTGGTAAGTGCTTACACAAGCTACTTCTATCCATGACTAGATAGGGTTGATGTACAAATTGGAATGATGAGGTAGATTGTCTACACCATCATACTGATCATCAAGGCTTACTGGATGATAATTCATTGTATAAGCCCCAAGTGGCTCCAAATCATGAGGAAACTCTATATGTGAAGATGATAGTTGAGACTGATATTCTACTAACTGCATCACATCTGTCTTTTCACAACACTGCTTCTCCATGTATTAATTATTGATACCTTTGTGCAGCTCTGCATGATATGACTTTGAATAATCATATAAGAGTTTTGAATGATGCTTTTCCATACTAGGATTTTCCCAAGGCTCCAGATCCATGCTTCCCTATATGGAATTATAGTATATTGGACTTCCACAAATTTCTAAATAGACACTCCCCTTGCTGGATATAGAATAGATAGGATTCTTAATAAGATATCCACAAAAATCCCGATAGTCAATACCACAATCTATGTCAGATGTGATGGATTCCCCATTGCTGATATCAAGTTCTCTTTGTCTTCATTACTGATACTGGTATATGGCTTAGACTGATCATATGGATAAACTGCATGCTCCTTTTTCATATCAAAGTTTCCCAAGGCCACATGGTCCATGCTCTCTCCTTTAGATATGCCATAGACAGAAAAATCAACAAAACCATCAAAATTTTCCGGTTCATTATTTTCCTCTTTATTCATGTCATAGACTGGATTTTCCATGAATTTCCAGGACTCCTCATCAACATCTTTGTCAGAGATAAGGGATTTTTCATCACTTGCGTCATGCTCCAAGTTATACTTGTCCTCATTTTCATACTCATATTCTTTAGAGAAAAGGTCACAAGGCAGTAAACCTTCCAGACTGTCATCATTATATGGAGAACACATAGGAGTCCCATCATGTACATTACAGTTTTCATTATAAGTTTCACTATAAGATTATGTAATGGTTTCATCCTTAGGCTTGTACTGTTTAACTGGTGACAAAGGGTAGGCCTAGCCTACCATGTATACATGATTAGGCTCGCTTGAAGTTGTTTCCTAACTACTGAACTTAGGAAGTCCATGTTCCATGAATTGATTTGCAACATAACAAGTGATTTCTTGGTGGAATTGTTCACAGGGTCTACACCATGAAATTACTTCTTCTACCATGCTAGCTGAGTCTAACTGGTTTGGAATCCTAGGCTCCTGATGAGGAAATTTATTTTGATACATCTGATTCTGCTTGGGCTGAAATTTCCTAGGTCCATTATTCGTTTCCATTGTGATCAATCTATTATGCATGTGATTCAAGTGTGCAGAATGATTGACCATTAGTTGGCTTTGACTAGTAACCAAGTTTTTTATCATGTCTATCAGCTTTTCCATGGGATCTTTAGAAGTTCCATTTTCTTCTGATTCAACGCCTTTACCCTTGGTCTCTTTGTTGTAGGAATTGTTTCCCCTAGTGTGACTTGGAATGCTGGACTTGCCTGAAGATTGCATATTCTCTTCTATTTTCTCGGCCAATTCTTGGGCAGTTTTTAGATCAGTCGGTTCTTTATCTCTCAACTGGTACTTTAGGTCACCAGTGAAGGCTTCAATATAGGATATGAGGATAGAGGCATTTTTTGGCTTGATGTCTCTAGGAAGGTCCGCAACCACACGCCTGAATTTAGTGTTAAATTCATCCATGGTTTCATTCTCCATCTTCTTTATGCTATAACGGGCAGCAAGTAAATGTATTGGTTCCTTATTTTCTCCCCACTTCTTCCTAAAACCATCTTGGAATTCACTAAGAGTTTTATATGAATCATAATCTAGGTTGAGGTACCACTCTTCAGCATCATCTTCTAAGGATAAAGAAAAGTGCTTCATTTTGACATCGTCATGGTCATGGGCAGCATCATTGCAATAACTGACCAGGTGCTTTTCAAACTTTTGAAGGTGAGACTTGGCAGTGATGGCATTATTGCACTGAAATATGGGGAGCTTCTTGATAGCATCTTTTGGAATGGCGTGGGGAGCACCTGCTATCTGAGAAAAGTCAAGAGGTTTGAATAATTCCATCATTTCTTGAGATTGGTGAACATGACTCTCTACAAATAAGTGATGGATATCTAAGAGGGATTGGTCTCCTAAATTTTCAAGGTTTCTACGAGAAGTCTGCCTATTCAATCTTTCCCTAATAAACCATTCGGGCTCAGGTAGAGGATTGAATAATTGATGGTGGTTTCTTTGGGTAGAAATTATTGGAGGGATGTTAGAGAGTGGAGTCACCAGATGGATTGAGTTTTAATTTTTATGTTTTTTAAAGATAAGATTAATCAATTTTTTTTATCTTTTTAGTTTTTTAGAAAAAAATTAAGCTAAGTCATACCCAGGAATAAAACAATTTATCCCCGGCAACGGTGCCAAAAAGTGTTTTCACCTTTCACACACCTGGGTTACGTGGCAGAAATCTTCAAGCCACTCGGTGTGTCCTTGGGGGCAAGTCTCGATTCAAGGCTGTCACCTTGTTCTTGACTCCTCCGTTCAAGCTAACTCCTAACAAAGCCAAGGGGGGTAGACCCTATTAAATTACTAAGGCTAATTACTTAGTGTGATGGTGTTATATTGATTAAGTTGTTTAGGAGTTTTGAAATTAACCATGGAAACAAAAGATAACAAGATGAAAGATTTAAAACATATAAGGATAGTAATGACACTCAATATATATATAATCGAAGGAAATGGTCAAAGTAAATCACCAGTGCCTTAAATGGAGTCAACAAAGAAAATAATGTGCTTGCATGCGCTTGAATGAATGTTTTGCAAATGTCTCTTGGTAGATTTTAAATTAATGTGGAGTGTGAATGAATTAAATTAGGCAAAAAGGGGACTCCAGATATACCTGAGGGGTACTTGCAGTATGTCCAAAAGTAAACTTTCACGGCTACCCGCAAGGTGTTTGTGGGCTGGAGCAGATTCTCGGAGACTATTGTTCATAATGCACCCATCATGATGTGATATAGATTGGCGCCTCGAGATCACTTTCCAGTTTTTCCCACTCCTTTGGGTATTTTGCCACCGTTTACAATTCGATCTAGGCATTGGATTTTCGCCCGATGGTTTGTCAATTTGGGAGGTGAAGACTAATTAATCTAGTCACTCAAGTGCTTTTGATGCAACTTGACTGATCGGATGAACTGCAGCCAAGTACAAAGCATACACACTGGAGTCTTTGTTATTTTTAGTAAATTTTAAAAGAGGTGTTCTGATTAAAAATAAAACCCTCCAGGAACCTCTTTTGGTCCAAGTGGAATTCAATCAGGGAATCATGGAGGGGTTGATTTTATTATGATTATTAAACAATTATTGAAAATGGAATCAGAGATACACAACACTGGTTTTCTAATTATTCCTACCATGCATCTCTTTCCCCTTGCGGGTCAATCGGGAAGTTGTGGGGTAAGTAGTATAATAAATTTTGAAATGAAAATATATAATAATGAAAAATATTATCAAAGTATACAATCCTGCATGTCAATACTAAACTAGAACAAAAAAAGGGGAAAAATGCAAAAAGGTGAAACAGACGCGGACCCCCCCAGGGGGGATGGTGAATAGGCTCGAAAGAGCCTATTTGAAAAGATTTTTATTTTTATTAGCAGTAATTACAATATCAAAAAACTGAAATTAAACCACCTGGTCCTTATATGGAATGAGACCAAAGGTTTACAAATTGCAAAAAATTGAAATTTTGGAAGACAGAGATCCCCTCGGGGGTTTCGAACGGTCTAAAAAGGCTTTCCGGACAGTACCTCCTCCTCTTTTCTGTTACACCTAATTAAAAAAATAAATATTATCACAGTTAAATATGCCCAAAATTACTTTAGGGTGAACAAACTTTTTACCCAAAAATTCTAAGTTAAAACTAGTTTTTAAAGAAGCAGAAAAGGAACCAAGGAAAGCAAGATTTCCTTGGGATCTTGGCCTGCTTTGGGGGAAGCCAATATGAATCACATAAATTTCTGAATATAAATTTTTATACTCTAAGGAAACAACCATGCATTCAACAAGCTTTAGATCTACTTTCACAGCCTTGACAAATGACAATTTTTCCTAAAACTAGATCTAGAATGCTTGTAAATTTTCTATTAGGAATGAGATCTAGTTTATGATCTTTAAGGAAGAAATATATATGTAAAATAAACTCTAAAATTGATATATCTAAACAATTTTAAAGCTGCAAACAAGTAACCGGACTGATTTTAGAAAAAATTGAAGGAGGAAGAGGAAAAGAAGAGCATTTTTCTTGGAAGCCTTGAAGATCAACCGTGGAGCTTTCCGGTGGAATGTCAAGGGACTATGCCTTTGAATGGTTTTGGAGAGAGTGAATAAGTAAACTAGATCATAATCCTCTCCAATCTAGGAACCTGCAACTGAATCCAAATACTTGCCAAAATACTTGTGAGATCCGGTTAATACATACATAGAGATTTCAGAATAACATGCATATAAACTTATAAAACATGCTGAATCTAGATCTATAAACATGCATCAAAAAGGAAAGAGATGGAAAATAAACTTATTAACAAACTCCTTTCCTATCAAGATTATAATAAACTTATTATTAATCTTAGCAATGAATCCATAAACAATCAACAAATTATGAACATAGATATAGGTTACCTTAGTAAAACATGGCGATGCTCATCCACACATACAATGACATGACATCATATTGCCTCCAAAGCTTCACTTTATTCCAATAGCAAAATATATTACACAGTATTACAACAACAATATCTCCTCAATCCAACTCTTACTAACTCGGAAAGGAGGCAGCCATGCTTTATTTATACACAAAATTGAAACCCCAGCCCAGAGGGGGCACAAATCCCAAGGAGATAGACCACTGTAGCTAAAGGAGAGTCCATCAATGCCTGAACTAAAGCTGAAATGAGCTTCTACTGAGTCTGATTGTCAATCAGAGAGTTGATCTGACTGACACCTCAACCTGTTGACTGAAGCATCCACCAAAACTCATCCAGATGAGCCCACACGTGTGGAGGAGAGAGGGAGGGTGAAATTCCCCATAAAGGAAGCTGAAGTTCAACTCTGGATCCACCCAGATCACCTCTTTCAGTCAAGGATTTGTCAGATCTAGTCAATCTGGTGCTGATGAGACTGATTTAAATCAAATTGGTTGAGAATCCACTGATCTAGGATTTTGGATTTGCTCCATTATTCATCAATTTATTAATTAAAATAATCAATAATTGATTTTTTGGGGCTTTCTGACCTGAGTGATGGAAAATCGCTCAAAACTAGGAAATAGTTGGTCTATAGGTTTACTGGGTGCTCTTAGCTTGAAAATGAGCACCTACATGACTGAATTTGACTTCCGAGCCCACTTTTATTACAAAACCAATTTTTCCAATTAGAGTATTAAAAAATAGCCTAAGTTTTGGAAAAATTAAATTTTAATAAAAACCACTGAAAAAATTAAAAAAATTAAAAAACCTAGGGGGACTTAGACATGTTCATATGACTCAACCATAATGGCTAGCATGTTTATGCATTGACACATAGAGTCTAATAACCTCAATAGGCTGAAATACGAAGACGACCACCCCAACTTTGGAGGTATTGAGTGAAAAACTCAGAAATTATAAGTCGTTTATTCAACAACCAATAATAACCAAGGGAAAAAACACCCTGGGCTGATCGGATTGACAAATAAAGTCTATGAGACCTAGTATTTTACAGACACTATCATGCTAGAACATTTATTACAACTCCCTCAAGGGGGTATGACCATGTGATATATTACAACAAGCACTTCCCAGAAGCACTTCCGAAGGTCTTCTAAAGTCTGAACAAAAAATCTTTGTCTGGTTCACCAGGCTCACTTGATAAAAAAACACTAAGTACAAATTAGGTGGTAACAGAGGGTACTTCACCCATTTAGATACCACCTTATAGACATCCAAAAAAGTTCAGAGATGAGATTGAGAAGACCATTCAATTACTCTTAGAGTTGGGACTCATTAGACCAAGCTCTAGCCCTTATGCTTCTTCAGTCGTATTGGTAAAGAAAAAATATGGAACTTTGAGGATGTGTATAGAACTTAGAGATTTGAACAAGAAGAACATCAAGAATAGATATCCTATTCCTAGGATTGATGAGCTCATGGATGAGCTATTTGTAGCTAAGTGCTTTTCCAAAATTGACCTTAGATTTGGTTATCAACAAATTCGGATGAAGGGAGAAGATGTGCAAAAGAATGCTTTTTGATGTCATTATGGTCACTTTGAGTTTCTTGTTATGCCATTTGGGTTGACTAATTCTCCCCCAACTACTTTTCAAGCAGATTAGAAGGTTTGTTTTAGTCTTCTTTGATGATATTCTCATTTACAGTAAAACTTGGGAAGAGCAGTTGCAACACCCAAAGATTGTATTGAAAACTTTGCAAGAACGGTCTTTGTATGCTAAGATGTATAAATGTGAATTAGGGATGAAAGAAATATTATATCTTGGGAACATTATTGGGAAAGATAGAGTGAAAGTGCACATGGAAAATATCAGGTCTATCTTGGAATGGACATCACCCAAAAACATCATAGAATTAAGAGGCTTCATTGGAATATGTACATACTACAGGAAGTTTGTGAAAGGATTCTCCAAGTTGACTTCTCCACTCATTGATTTGACTAAGAAGGATGCTTTCAAATGGAATGAAGAGGCTGAAAATTCCTTCCAAAAATGAAATATGTAATGAGTAGTTGTCCCATAGTTGCATTACTTGATTTTTCTAATCCTTTTGTTGTTGAATGTGATGCCTTAGATGAAGGAGTAGGGGTTGTCCTAAATCAAGGCCAACACCCTATATCCTTTGAGAGCAGAAATTTTCAGCCTCATGAAAAGATTTACTCCATATATGACAAAGAGATGTTGGCCATCATGCATGACTTGGCCAAATTATGACAATACTTGGTAGGAAACACGTTTGTGGTAAAAACTGACTACAATAGTCTAAGACACTTCCTTACCCAGAAGGATCTAAATGAAAGGAAAAAAAAGTGGGTAAGAAATATCCAAGCTTATGATTTTGATATTGAATATGTGAAAGGAAAGAATAAAATTGTAGCAGATGCATTATCTCGGAGACCTTCTCTTTCTCTTATGGACATTGTTAAAAATTGGAAAGACATGCTACTAGTTGAATATGCCAAAGATAAGTTTGCTTGTGATGTATTACATGGAATCATGGGAGATTATAACTAAATAATTTTGAGTGGGATGATATATTATAAGGGAATAATTTATTTGGTTTGAGATTCAAATCTTAAGTACAAAGTTTTGCAGGAAGCACATGATTCCCCACTAGCAGGTCATCCGGGGATCTTCAAAACCTATAGGCAACTAAGTCAAAGGTTCTATTGGAAGGGGGTGAAGGAAGATGTTCATAAGTATGTGAATGAATTTAATGTATGTCAGAAAAACAAATCAGAACTCACACACCTTGCTGGTTTATTACAACCATTTCCCATTCCAGAGCAAAATGAGACAGTATATCGATGGATTTCATCACCGGTTTTCCCAAATATTTGGGAAAGGATTGAATATATGTGGTAGTGGATAGATTGACTAAGTTTTCTCACTTATTTTATGTTACATCCTCTTTGAGTTCTGCACAAGTGGCTGATATTTGTTTCAAAGAAATCTTCAGATTGCATGCGCTCCCCAAGAGCATTGTTAGTGATAGAGATGGTAGATTCATGAGTGCTTTTTGGAAAGAACTTTTCAGATTGGTGGGCAATAAATTGAATCCAAGTACAATATACCATCCAAAAACTGATGGAAAAACAGAGAGGGTGAATAAATGGTTGGAAGGGTACCTACGAAACTATGTGGGAAAACAACAAAAAGATTGGACCAAATGGCTACACTTGGGTGAGTTTTTCTACAACACCACCTTTCACATGTCAATAGAGATGTCTCCTTTCAGAGAATTATATGGTTATGATTCCCTTACATTTTCTGATATGATATTTGGTGATATTAGAGCTCCAAAAGCTAAAGATTGGGTGGAAGAAAGCCAAGAAATTTTAAAGCTTTTAAAAGACAATTTGCAGGTTGCCCAAAATCAGCAAAAACAATATACCGATAAACATAGAGAGAAAAGGACCTTTCAGATTGATTCTTTAGTGTATTTGAGTTTTCATCCATACAAAAAAACATCCCTCAAAAGAAATGGAGCATAAAAGCTAAAGCCAAGATACTATGGGCCCTACAAGGTAATCCAGAAAATTGGAGAAGTAGCATATGAGTTGGAACTTCTGGAAGGGAGTAAAATTCATAATGTATTTCATGTTTCTTGTATCAAGAAAGATATTGGTAAGAAAATTTTCAATTCTGATACACTCCCTCCTTTGTATGATGAAGGACAACTCACACTTATTCCGGAAAAAGTTTTGAAGACAAGGGAGAGAAGAATGAGGAGCAGAACAATCAAAGAATACTTGGTGCAATGGAAGGATCTACCAAGTGAAGATGCCACATGGAAAGAGGAGAATATTTTTCAGCATACAAATTTGAAATTGCTTGAGGACAATAAATATTGGGTGGGGAGGACTTTAATGTCCCCATTCAAATAATTGCATGGCGGCAAAATTCCATCAATCCTACTAGTTCCCTAGGTTGGGTGGAAACATTTTGGAGTTAATAAGGGAGATAATAAATGGTGTTTAGATATTAGAAGGAATAAATATTTATTTAATGGAGTTAATTAAATTAATTCAAGTGAAAAATTAAATGGCTATGGAAAATGGAGACACATGGAGACTATGGGGCCCACTCAAGCTAGAATTTCTATGTTAAATGGCATCCTCTTGTTGTAATTTCGAAACTATGGGAAGACTAATGTTTTGTGATGGATTATGAGGTTAATATACTTTTCCATATACTTTATAGGTCAAATTTGTTATGAATTGTAACTTACATGGGAGAGGAAGAGTTAAATGGGAGTTTCATGGACACTTGATTAGATTCTCCTTACATTTATGACATCTATGACACCAATGACAAAGATTCTATGACAATTATGACACAAGTAAGATATGAAGGATGAAATACTGACATAATGACATTTCAGGAATGAATAGAGAATATTACGGGTCGAATTTTGGAGTTGGAGAAGGCCAAGAGGCTCCTACTCCAATTTGGGAGAAGCAGGAAAGTGAAGAGAGAGGCCACATGGCATAGCATGAGCAGCCACACCAATTCGACTTGGATTTGGTTTATTGATGGATTTGGAACCTTAAAAGACAAATAATGTTTATAAAATACATGGATAATCCATGAGAAGAACATTTTTTATCATTTGTGAAATTTTCTATTGAGAAGAGAGAGAGAGCTAGTGGAAGACTCGTTCATGCCTTAACCAATTTCGAGGGTGAAAGATTCCCATCCTAGTTGGTGTTTGGAGAGGCCACACAGGTATTTCAAGGATATTAAATGGAGTCATAATTTACAAGTTCAAGACACAGAATCTCATGGAAACATCACTTTCATCTTGTTCTTCCTTCCATCTCAAGTTTTCTCACCATATTTCAGCTCTATGGAGTGAGGCGCACTTGGTGAGATATTCACCTCTTTGAGGGAGATTTTATTGCTTCAGTATTTTGTATTATGATGTATATTATATGTTATTTAAGTTTAGAAATATCTCATGCTGGAAGGCCAATAAATCGCATGTATTATTGCTCAATAAAGAAGAAACAGTGCCATTTCCCCACTACCTTGTTGTAAACTCTTGTAATCTTCATGCATTTGAATGAATGTATGAAATATTGATGATTTATGAATGAATGGAATTTAATTAAAGAATATTATGGGTTTAATTTTCATTAACTGATCATTTGTGGCCATTGGGTCTAATTTCATAGCATTTGGGGCAAACTACACCTCATTTCCCCAAGGGTCCAAAACTAGTTTTTTACATATGATTGAAGGAAGTGATAACATACATGAGAATTCGATTGGTTATGCATATGAGTCTCTGATAATGTATTATACACATCCAATACTTCAATTTAATAATTTGAGTGGGTTTATCCACATTTGGGAAGCCATTTCTATCACTTACCCCGGGGGGATATGAACCCAAAATTGCTAGTAAAATCATCTATCTTGTTTTGAATTTAGTACGATATTGCAGAAATATTTGGAGGGCCATAATACATCCCTAAACCTAATAATTAAGTTATTATATCATTCATACACTTTATCTGAATATTTGGGAGCAATTGGGCTGTTTTGGAGACCAAGACACTAAAACTAGTCAAGAGCCAAAATTGAGAAAAAAATATAAAATTGGGCATTTTGGTAAAAACTTAAAAAAGGGACATTAAAAAAATTAGCCCCATAAACATAAAATGAAATTCCTTGAACTAATAACATGCATAAATATTTAACATACAGCAGAAACAAAACCATTGCATTCATTCACATGTTCATCTTAATTCATTAGAAAATGTAAATATAGAGATTTAAACACAAGAATACTTATCTTGGAAGAGAAGCTTGTCCCACAACCAGCTATATTGATGCAACATTCCACCTAAGCATAGGCCACTATGATCATCAATCTCTCAACAAAACTGCCACCCCCGAGTTGGGCATGATTCCCACAAGGAATAAGGAACACTAGCAGGATCACACATAGCCAAGGATACAACAAAACTTAGCTAAGCCAACACAGTTGGGTTTATCAGGAAACAAAGGAGTTGGAATGGCTGAATGCTAAGCTAGTAAAATCAACCACATAGCTATGTACACCTGCACCATATCTATCCTAGCTTCTAGAACATCTACACACCTAACATAAGGAAACACCCCCTTCTCTGTTGCACAGTCCCTTAGGCCATGTCTTCCCTTCCAATGCTATTCAGGGTGTGCAAAGAAGAAAACCAACCCCCTGGATCTGTCTGTGAGGTTCCTTCTCACACTAGATTAATCAAGCTAGTTCAGACCCTCTTTCCACTCCTAAATCAGTTCTGACCAAAGCCAAAAGGTGCGCACATAGCAAGATACCAAATTCAGGGTTTGAAGAAAAATAATTTTGGCAAAAAAACAAATTGGTAAATAGGGAAAAACATCCCTATGACAGCAATTCAATTTTCAGCAACTTCTATGGGATCACGTGGGCCAAATGGACTCAACAATGACCCAGAAAATGTGGTCTCTCCTCCAATTGATTGTGCAACACCAAAATTGTTTGTCTTAGCCGGGTAATGAGGATAAACCATAGTAAAAACCGTCAAGCAAAGATCCCAGTCACTGAGCTTTCCAAAAATGACTTCCCATTCATGGGGAAAATGATGAAATCTACAAAAACATGGATGGGGAATGCATAGCAGCTCCAAAAATGTGAGTGAGAGTGCCCAAGAGCTCCAAAAACATGAGTGAGAGTGCCCATGAGCTCCAAAAGTGTGAATGAAGAGGAGGACATGAATGCATGAGGGAATGGGAAAATGTTTTTGGGTTTTTACTTGCCCAAGGAGTCAAAATTCATTTTCCAAAAATGGGTGCTCTGCCCAATTTTTTTTTTCCCATACTCTTCCCATTCCCATGAATAACTACTTCAATCAATTTTTGGTAGAAATAAATGATTTGGAAAAGACAAGAAATGGGTAGTTGACGGTTTGATGGGTTCTCCCTTTGATAGTTGAATTTTCCCCATTGGCCCAAAGGTTTAAATATCCACCCCCCCTTATCCTTAGGAAATCATGCCCCCATCTCATTATTTGTTGCATCGACATAGCTGGTTGTGGGTTTTTAATTAAATTGCATATTTACATGATGTCCAAAATTATAATGTGCCGTCTAGCATGGAATACCATCAGTAAAGATTTTAATTTCCAAAACATAAAACGCTAAATAGATGGTGGGGATTTCTCCTTTATCTCCACACCATGATTAATTACAGTATATACATCATATACATTTTTAATGCAAATGGGGTGAAAACCGAGATGTTACATTCCCCTCCCCCTTCAACAACACTATCCTCAGTGCTTTACAAAATTGAACAAAAAAGCTACACTGGTACCGTCCTCAGTGCTTTGTAGAATTGAACAAAAACAGATGTGCCAATTGCATGGCATCTTCTAGCTCCCATGCAGCTTCTTCAGGACCGTAGTACTCCCATTGCACCTTTACCTTCCCTATGGCTCGATTCCAGAGCATTGTGAACTTCTTGTCAAGGATGCACATTGGCTCAATTTGGAACTCCCCCTCAGGTTCCACCTGAATCAAATCCCAATTTATCACATGGTTAGGATTAGGCACATATTTCTTAAGAAAAAAAACATGAAAAAACATTATGTTCTCTAGTGCTAGCAGGAAATGCAAGTCTATATGCAACTGGTCCTATTCTTTCAAGCTCTTCAAAGGGCCCACAATATCTAGGTGATAGTTTGGCACAAATTCCAAGCTTCAAGGAACTCTTCCTTACCCTCACTTTGAGGTAAACATGATCCCCAACACTGAATTCCCTATTCACCCTATGCTTATCAACATCACTTTTCTATCTGTACTGAGCTTCTTTCATATTATACCCGATCTTTACAACCTCTTGCTCCATTTCCTTGAGCAATTCTGGCCCAAGCACAATACTGTTCATTGGATTATCCCAAGTCATTGGTTTCCTACACCTCCTGCCATACAAAACTTCATATGGACTCATCCCCAAGGATTCTTGCTGTCCATTGTTATATGCAAACTCTACCAAGTGTAAATAATCTTCCCACTTGGTTGGTTTGTCCATCACATACATGCGGAGCATGTCTTCAAGAACTTGATTCACCCTCTCTTTCTTCCCATCAATATGAGGATGGTAGGCAGTGCTAAAGTTCAACTTTGTACCCAAATATGCACACAACCCCTTCCAAAAATTGGAAGTGAACTTGACATCTTTGTCAGAGACTATTTCCTTAGGCAATCCATGCAATTTGAAAATATCCTTCATGAAGATATTGGGAATGTCATCAGTCTTATGTGCAGACTTAACCAGTATAAAATTTGTTGCCTTTGTCAACTTGTCCACCACAACCATGATGGAATCATGTTGTCTCCAAGTCATTGGAAATCTTGTAATAAAATCTCTGGAAATAACTTCCCATTTCCCTTCCAGAACTAGAAAAGGCTGCAAAAAACCTGCTGGGTGTTGATGCTCAACCTTCATCTGCTAAGATTTCATGCACCTTGAAATATATTCAGCCATGTCCTTTTTCATTCCTGGCCTAAAATATTGCTTTCTAGTTGTAGCAATTGTCTTCTGATATCCTAGGTGACCAGATGTTGTAAAGGAAAGTGTCCTATGGCTAGGGTTTAAGAGGCCATCAACGTACTGGGGTTGAAAGAGAGATGCACAATGTTCAGCAAGCATATAACAGTAAG
>LPNX010936274.1:132159-182608 GCA_001517045.1 Pseudotsuga menziesii | reverse complement strand
ATCATGTCTACAACATAGAGAACCACACCTATTGCTCAATACGTCCAATAAGGATATAACTCCGAGTTTTACATCGTCTATACAAAGGGTAGGCCTTGTTGTCTAGGCCATGCTTTATGACCAAATACTAGAGACAAAGGCCCTAAGACTCGTTCCTCTATGAATCATGTATCATGTATCATGCACATGCTCTTAAAAACCAATTTCAAATAAATTTTTATAAAAAAATTATTATTTGTCTCGGGCCTATAGTTTNCGGTCGAGGGTTTAACAAGCCCTCGACCGAGGTACGTTTTTTTGTTTTTGGCAAGATGCGCTTGCCAAAAAGTGTTACCCAGGTCCGTGGATTCACCCTTAAATATTCATTTGACTTTTGGAGACGGAGGTTCTGTTCTTCATCCAAGTCCAAAATTGATTTTATTTTCTCCATTTGCACAGGGGTGTTTCATAAGCCTTTGAGATTTTTAAATTTACAACATTAAAATCTTGTGCGAGTTCTTTGGCTTGTTTCTTTTTCCCCTGTCTTCACGATGCTTTTGTTTTTCTGCTTCAAACCATTGTGACCCTGTAGTCTAGATTCTTGGTTTTCGTCATGGTGCATTAGTTTCTCCTCAATAGGTCCTCATGTTACCCTGAATACCTGTTCAATTTCTTAAAACAGAAGCTGCAACAAAGGAATGGACGCTACAGGGTTATCTTTAAAACCAATAACCCATGTCCATGATTTGTGATAATGTCGAAATGTTGTGGGTACATCTTTGAAATGAGTGATTCATACTCATAGGATGAAACGAGTTCAAGATTGTTGTGTATGATTTAATGAAAGAATAGTGTCAATTAAAACACTTTTCCATTCATCTTCATTACAAAAATTGATACTGGCAGCATCATTTCCTTTCACATCTTTTCACATGTTGCCAGTATATAGTTGTAAATAATATATGAAATGAAAATTGCTAATGTTCCAAGTATGATAACATTAATTATGGTAACATTTGTATTATTTCAATCAAGAAATAAAACATTTTGAAAATCAAATGAAAATGAGCCTTATTTTGGTTTTAATAAATGAAACATTCGATCAAAACAAACTAAGGTAAAATTTGGGATAAAGAAAATGAGAAATTCAAAGGGAAGCTAGGGTGAAAATAGGAATAGTAACTATGTAAAGTCAAAAATTCTAAAGTAAATCTAGAAAACAACCCTAGAGATAACACTAGCCATCTTATTTTACAAATTAACCAAGTCATCCATTTTCACATTCTCTTTAATCATATCTTCTAACTTGGACACCCTAAAAGATATTTCTTCAATTTCATTGCATGTCAGGGATGAATCCTCTAGTGGTTTGAATGGAGTGTGATTCTTTCCACTTCCTTTTGCTGGCATTTTGAACAATATAAATGTATATCACACCCTATGGTTCACCATAATATATCCTTCTACTCAAATTTATTCAAATTCAAAATGGTGTTCCTTTTTAAAACCCTCATTGGAAGGTTTTTTATGGCCAAATTAGAACTAATGTAAAATGGGAAATTCAAATCCTCTAGGTATCCTGATGTGTCCTCTTTCTGATTCCATAGGTCTGACATAATTTGGATGATCCAGTAAAAATTTATTGCAAATTTTCTAACACTTCTTATTTTTGTCCTATCCATAAGAGAGAACTTGTATTGTATTCTGTGTGTCTAATATTTTGTTTCTGCGGCTTAAAATGCTACCACATATACCCCGGCCTGTCTTTTTTCTGATGCAATAGGTCTCACTCAATTTGGATCTTGGATGCCTCAGATATAACTATTTTCCCTAGAACACATGTTTTAGACAAGGTTTTAGGATAGTCAAAAACCCTAATTTCTTGAAGGTATAACTCCGAGCCTGTAATGAATCAAGATCTGAAATTTTTACCACAAATACTTCAGCTTGTTTTGGAAGTGAGTTTCTAGTTTTACTGTCATAAGCATTGTATAAAAAACATTATAGCATAAATCCCAGTATCACTTGTATTGAAGAAATCAGTCCAGAAGAAAGAGGTCTAATACCAAATGCTATGTAACTAAGTCCTAGAAATAGCACAAAAATAACAAAAATAGACCAGAAGAGAGTGATTCATGCCTTAATAATGACTAAAATATATGAATAGAAATCCTCTTTGAGGTAGGAACCTCCTTATGCAATGTACTAAGGGAATAAGACAATACAAGATACAATCATGACTAAAATGAAAATATCCCATTCCCATATATAGGAGACAAAGGTGTTGAGGATGATTGTGCTTGATGTCAAAGGAGTTAATTAATGACAAAGGAAACGACGTGACATGTATGATGATATGACATGTATGATGATGTGACATGTGTGATGAGGTTAAAAATTCATATGATGATGTACTAGTGCACCCATGAAGTCATTTTTACAATTTGACACCATTCTGTAAAAGTATGGCAACTTGTTGAAACTCTAAAAATTGACTAAGTATAGGAAAAGCAGAGTTCATTAATGCCAAAGGAATAAAAAAGGAAGTGATGTCATGGCATGTGGCATGTGTGGTGAGGTTTCAAAGTCATATGACAGTGTTCTAGTCCTCTCATGAATTCATTGTTACAATTTGACACCATTCTGTAAAAGTATAGAAACTTGTTGAAACTCTTGCCGAAAATCTAAAAATTTGACTAAGTGTAAGTTCTTCTTAATCTGCCTAAGGGGCCTCTGTAAAAGACATGCCATATTTTGTATTTGATTAATTAAATTATTTTTAGGATATATACATCTATATTTTTGTCTTGTGCATATAACCATATTATTGGTTTTTCAATACAATCTCTGAAGGTGAAGTTATTAGTCTTCCAAAAGCGCTTTCTAGCATGATTTGCACAGTTTCAGTTCTAGTAAATCTGCCCAAGTGGCCTCAGTAAAATGTCTGCCATATTTTGTAAGATAATAATATAGGTTATATAATACCATAATGTTTTATGTTGTTGATTTTTGCATCTGACCACGATATCAGTTCCCCTAAAACGTGCTTGAATAAAAAGTTACAGGTCTGCCAAAATGAGGTTTCATACTGTTTTGGTAAAATTGCTGAAAATTGACTAAGTATTGAAAAACAGTCTAAGTTTCCCTAGTAAAATTCCTGCCATATTTTGTAGGATGTATCTTGTTGATGTGTTCATATGACCATGGTCTTATTTCTCCTAAAAGGTGGTTGAAGACAAAGTTATAGGTCTGCCAAAGCAGGGTTTCAGGTTGTTGTTAATTAGTTCATGAGAAGGCATGTTTCCATAATGAAGAGATGCATTGGTGAAAAGGTTTTAATGAAGGGACACAATGATGAAAAGATACAATGGTTCAAAGACATGATGAAATAATTATTTAAATGGAAGTTCGAAGTGGAAGAAATTTGTCTCAGAAATCTAGATCAATGTAACAACAAGAGAAGAAAGGGACCAATAAAGTGAAGAATAATCAGTAACAGAATTGAAGAAAAATATCAAATTAGGGTGGTACAATGGTGTTAGGGAAGGTTGCAATCCTACAAGGGGGTTGTATCCTCCTTCCAGTTGTGGATGGAAAACAGGGTGTTGTAGCATCCTTATCTGTTGGAGCAGGAAGAAACCAGGGTGTTGTAGCATCCTTCAGTTGTAGCTAAAAAACTTAGGGATTGGTGTCTCCAGTAAGTTGTAGCTTGAAAAAACAATTGTAAATATAATTTTGCAATTATAGAAAGTGTTGTGGTTTTCCCAATCAGGCTTCCACGATAAGTGTTGTGTTCTTTGTATCTTGTTGATTATGTGTTTTGAATAAATTAAAAGTGGTTTTAAATTGTTAAAAGTTATCAATATTGATTCACCCCTCCCCCCTCTCGGTATTGTGCAGTATTATCAAAATAACAACTAATAGACCCTAGCTGACATCAATAATATGTAATACATCACAAAATAAAGGGTAATACACCACTCTATAGGGGGAATGTGGCCAATATTTACAGCTTAACAATCCCATGTCCCCTATCCCTTTTAGTATATACATTGACAGGCTAGAGGGTTGTTTGAAAGACAGAGGTTGTACCAACATGACTTTGGTTGTTACAGTCATCATTCTTCTTCTCTACACTAATGATATTGTTCTTATGGATAAGATTCCCTATGATCTCAACAAGAAACTAAAAATTCTATGTTCTTAGTATAGTACATGAATAATTGTTAACACAAACTAAACAAAGGTTGTGATAATTGAATCCCAAAATATCACTTATGCTAATTTCATGTATGACAACAATGAATTGGAGCAACTGACTTCATACAAATATCTTGGAATCTATATTCATCGTAAGCTTAACTAGAACTATATCTTTGAGAAAATTATTGTGAGAATTGATTCACACTTGGATCTAGGAGCCAAACAAACTCTCACAATTCGATGTTGTTCACAAAATATGCACAAAATAGCTGAAGGAGTGAAAATTACATGCACACATGAGGCTAATAATAGATATTATAATGATTTTCCAACATGTAAATATTTATGGATCATATATATATTACAATAGGGAAAAATCGTGAGGCTTTGGAAGCCATCTTGATGCATACAAGTGTCAGCTCAAGATTTTACTCTCAAAACCCCCTAGGTGGACCAATGAGCTTCCTAATCATCACAATCGGTAATGAGTGCATGTGTGAACATGGTAAAGGCATGTTGGAAGATAAATGGAGGTATGAAAGGTGTGTGTGATCACATGGGTGAGTGGGAGTGGCTCTAGGAGGCAATAAATTCCCAAGGAAGGCCAAAAAACCACCTAAATCATGCACTAGTACCTCTAGTTAAACAATATCCCTGAAATTGGGGAAGGGGGAAAGAACCAAGGTAATATGTCATCAATGAGGGTGCCTTCCAGTCAAAATGATCAACTATGAGTGCCTCAACTTTCAGAATGATCAACCTGGAGCGCATCAACTACAGATAAATGATCAATATCCCTAAGTCTAGACCATAGAACATTGCATGGAAGCAAATGAAATGTTTCCTCAGGGTATGAGATCATGTACTAAGGTGTATTATTGATTTAACACCCCCCCTTAAGCCTAACGTAGTACATATTAACCAAAAATATCATGGATTCCTTGGCAACAAAGGCTCAAGTCACCTCATACAATAGAAAAAGTTATTTATCCATAAAAACAAGGTAAAGAGGAAAACCACATGTGAACAAAACCTCCCCTAAAAAATGGACATGGAGAAAAAAATATGAAAGTGAATTGTAGCCATCACCATGTTTTACCCACTCCAATAAGGGATCTCATATAGGTTAATTTCTTCTCTGTGAAGCACTTGGTGAAAATGTCAGCAGTTTTCTCTGCAGATGGGCAATACTGCAAGGCTATCACATGATCATGCACCAAGATTCGGATGTAGTGCATGTGTATCTCAATTTGTTTGGTCCTTTGTCTCTGCACTAGATATGTGGAAATATTGATTGCACTTTTATTTTCACACCAAATGATTGTGGGTGAATCAAATGTAACTCCAAGTTCCCGAACAATACCTTGCAACCACACACATTGTGTAGATGCGTTCACTACTCCTATGTACTCGGCTTCAGCTGAAGATAGGGATACTGTATTTTGTTTATTGTTTTACCAGAATATGGGACCTTGTTCTAGCATGATTACATAACCTGAAGTGGACTTCTTTCCATTGGTATCTCCATCCCAATCATAATAAAAAAATCCTACTAGTTATAGTGGAGAACCAGCAACATAATGTACCCCGAAGTGTCTAGTTCCTTGAATATAGTGAAGTATCCTCTTGGATTCCTTCCAATGGATATCATGATTCTGATGCATATATATAGATACAACACCTGTAGCATATACTAAATCAGTTTGAGAGTGTGTAAGATACAAAAAACTCCCGACTAGTTGTTTATACAACGAGCTGTCCACCAATGGAGACTCAACAAATTCACCTAGTTTGATACCATAAAGGAATGGGCACTTGGATGCCTTAAATTCATCCATATTAAACTTCAATAATAGGTCTGAAGCATACTTTTTATGGCTGAACTTGATCCCTCTTTCATATTTCTCAATTTCCAAACCAAGAAATTGCTTCAACAATCCAAGATCGGTCATGGAAAACTCACTATGCAATGAAGACTTGATTGACCCAATTTATTTGTTGCAGATACATGTAATAAAAATATCATCAAAATAGAGTAAAATGACCTGAAATATATCACCAATATCCTACAAACAAACATTAGGATCATATTTTCATCTTTCAAAGCCAACTGATAGCAAAAAATTGTACATCTTGGCATACCAAGCCCTGGGGGCTTGCTTGAGGCCATAGAGAGACTTATTTAACCTGTATACAAGTGAAGGGTACTCTTGGAAACCTTCAAATTTCTTCATATATATCTCCTCATGAATTTCACCATGAATAAATTCACTCTTCACATCCATGTGGTGAACCTCCTAGCGCTTAGATGCAACAATGGCTAAAACTAGTATGATAGAGTCCATCTTTGCAACCGGTGCAAATGTATATGTATAGTCCACTCCTTGGACTTGAGAGAATCCTTTGGAAACCAACCTAGCATTTTACTTCATATCAGACCCTTCAGCATCAACTTTGGTCCTATATACTCACTTGCATTGCACTAGCTTTCTCATGGAGGGCAAGGCAACCAATTCCCAAGTCTCATTGTCTTGCAATGAGTTGAACTCTTCTTGCATGGTTGTTTGCCATATTGGTTAAATTGATTATTCTTGA
The DNA here is from genome assembly GCA_001517045.1 of Pseudotsuga menziesii. Taxonomy (NCBI): domain Eukaryota; kingdom Viridiplantae; phylum Streptophyta; class Pinopsida; order Pinales; family Pinaceae; genus Pseudotsuga; species Pseudotsuga menziesii. Next base: position 175,831 of record LPNX010936274.1, on the reverse strand, counting down.
TATGATTGAGTATCATATTCAACCATCATGAAACATTTCTCAGCAAGAACCACTTCAATTTTAGGGAAAGTAGTGTGAAATTGTGATCTAGTCTTTCTAGGATCTAGTGGATTTTCAGTCAAATACCCATCTACTTCAATGGTTTTCTCAGCCCATTTGGGTCGAATGGGTGAGAGATGATATTAATAATAATAATAATAAATATTATAATCATAAATATCATAAATATTAGAAATAAATTCATCACTTACATCATCTTGGAGTATAGGATTTGAGCATTCCTTGATGCTAGTTTGAGCTTTGGCACGAGTTCTTCTTCGAATTGCACACTCCTTTCAATGAAGGTATTTTGAGATGAGGGATAAAAGATATTGTATCCATTTAAATATTCATCATATCCAACCATGATGGACTCCTTGCTTTTATTTTTCAATTCCTTTCTCTTCTTTGGAGGAATTCTAGCCCAAGCCTTTGAGACAAAGACCCTGAATGAGAAACATTTGGCTTGTGACCAAACCAAGCCTTATATGGTGTTTTTCCATCCACTAATTTGTGAGGATATATGTTTTGAACATATGCATCACAATTTATGGCTTCATCCCATATATTAGGATTCAAATCCTTTGCTTCAATCATACAAGTTGTCATCTCCTTGAGTGCCATGTTTTTGCGCTCTGCCACACCATTTTGTTGTGGTGTGTAGGAGACCAAATGCTGCATTTGGATGCCACATTATTCACATAGATGCTCCAAAATATTGTTCACATACTATTTTCCATTATCATTCCTAAGTAATTTAATATTTTTCCCACAGGCATTCTCAACTAGGGATTTCCAGACCTTGAGAGTCTTGAGTTTGAGAAAGTAAACCTAGTAAAACCTTGAGAAATCATCTATGAAGGTCAACATATAACTATATCCTCCATATGAGGGTATGGGAAGAGGCCCAATAAGATATTAATGCACCAAATCAAGCACTTTATTATCTCTCCTTGCTTTCCATTTCTCATAGTTGTGCTTTGGATGCTTGCCCACCACACATCCAATGCATGGGCCATTGGAGATATTGATAGAAGGAATCATTTCCACCATGCCTTGTTTGCTTAATTCCTGGAGGTATATGTATTTTATATGGCCATATATCTCATGCCACAAATTTCTTATCTCATTGGCATGAGTCAAGAGTGCATTCCCTCTGGAGTAGGGAAGAAAATGAGAGAACTTGTATATTCTTGCTTGATGGTCAACAAACCCCAATGCCAACACCTTGTTGGTAGAGATTTCAGCTATCTCCATTCTGTTTGGAGTAAATGTTACTCCCTTGGATTCACCAGTGTGAATCATTTGGTAAACTGAGAGTAGGTCCATTTCCAAGTCCGGTACAAACAAAACATTGTTGAAGTACCCATCTTCAAGATCGATCCTAATAATCCCTTTAGCTTGGATCTATGAATCATCACCCATTCAAACAATTGGACCACTGTCAAAATACATGTATGAGAAGAAATATTTTACAGAGGCCATATTCCTTGAAGCTCCTAAATCAATGATGAAGTAAGAAGAACCTAAAGAACCAACAACCAATGCATGGCACCTCTCCTTGTTATCTGAGCCTAAACCTCCATCCTTCTTCCTTGCGCCCTCGGGAAATGAGATGTTGTTATTCTCCAATAGTTGTGCCATCATGGCTATGGTCTTCTTCATACATGCACTCTCTATATGCCACCCTTTGTGATAGTAGGTGCGTTTGGTATTCTTCTTCTTCTTCTTGTCCTTGTCCTTGCAAGGATTCGAACCTCCATCTGAATATTTGGTTTTTTCTTGCTTCTTCTTGTCTTGCTGCCTCGAATCCTTGGCTTTCTTCTTTCCCTTGGATGGATTCAAAAATCCTGCAATGAGAGCTTGGTCTTTACTGGATTTTATGGTTCCCATATGCACTATATTGTCTTGCTCTTGAGTGAGTGACTCCATGAAGTCAGCTAGTGATTGCATGCGCTAGTTTCGAGCTATGAGCTTGTTAGAGTGAAATGTGCTTATAAACACTAAGTACTTTGGAAATAGCTTTGAAATTATGGACAATATGATCTGATCATCCTTCTTCTGTATGCCACATTGTTTGAGATGAAGCACCAACGACTTGAACTTGGAGAAGAAATATTGGATTGTCTCAAAATGAGCTAGACTCAAGGAGATGAGGTCATTTTCGAGCTGGTGACCTCTCATCTCATCAATATTCCTAAACAATGTCTCAATATTGATCCATACTTCGTTGGGAGTTGATATATTGTCTATATGAAATAGTAAGTCTCTCTAAATTTTGAGAAAAAGAATTCCAAATGCTTCATCAAGCCTGTTGAAGAACTTTGATTTCTTAATAGTAGAGTTTGGTTCAACCTTTGTCCCCATGATGACCCTGTACAGGAATTTAAACCTCATTTATATCACCATTTTGGCCTTCCATTCAAAGTAGTTTAATGGGGTCAATAACACATGGGTCTCCTCCATTTCTGCGTGCGCTCTTAGTGACAAACTGTTGAAATGTAACTGCAAAAAAACACTCAAATCTATCTGGAAAATATCTCAAATAGAAAATCAAACACTATGGATTGGATTTTCAACTCCAAAGGGCTCTGGTACCATGTGATAATTGATTCACAGCTGGATCTAGGAGCCAAAGAAACTCTCATAATTTGATATTGTTCACAAAATATGCACAAAATAGCTAAAGTAGTGAAATGTACATACAAACATGAGGTTAATAACATATATTATTATGACTGTCTAGCATGTAACTATGCTTGGATCAGGTATATATTACAATAGGGAAAAATCATGAGGCTTTGGAAGCCATCTGTATGCATACAAGTGTTAGCTCAAGATTTGACCCTCAAACCCCCCCTAGGTGGACCAATGAGCTTCCTAGTCATCCAAAACAGTCATGAATGCATGTGTGAATGTGGGAAAGGAATGTTGGAACATAAATGGAGGTATGAAAGACATGGGTGAGTGGGATTGGCTCTAGGAGGCAATAAATTCCCAAGGAAGGCCAAAAAATCATCTAATTCATGCACTAGCGCCTCTAGTCAAATAATATCCCTGAAATTGGGGAAGGGGGAAAGCACCAAGGTAATATGTCATCAATGAGGGTGCCTTCCAGTCAGAATGATCAACTGGGAGCACCTCAACTATCAGAATGATCAACCTGGAGCGCATCAACTGTGGATAAATGATCAATATCCATAAGTCTAGACCATAGAACATTGCATGAAAGCAAATGAAATGTTTCATAAGGTATGAGATCATGTACTAAGGTGGATTATTGCTCTAACAATTATTAATGGAAGGTGAAAGGATTATTATGGACTTGAAAACAGTTGCAAATTAGTATACCTTTGGATTTGAGATTAGAAGAAACTCATCTTTGAGACTCTGCAACTCGTGTTATCTTATATTGTTGTGAATTTCAAGGTTGCAACATCTCTAGACAATCATCGAAAAGAATAAAGAAATTTGATAGTGCTTCATCACATATAACCTCAAAATTAAAGGAAATACACCCTATCCTATCCTCTCCATAGAAGTGTTGAGCTTAGTCTTATCATTGATGTCAAAGAGATTGTTGAACTTAGTGTTATCATTGATATGAATGAGTTAGTTGAACTTGGTGATGGCATTGAAGTATTAAATCTAGTTTAAAGAATCATATAGAAAATATGTGTGCAACGTCAGTTTAAAGAAATATATTGAAGATATGTGTGTAATAACAGTTTGAAGAAATATATAGAAAATATGTGTGCAAATCCCACTAGATCATGAAACTTCCAAGAGTGCACATAGATGAAAGAGTAATAAGGATGAATAACTTGACCAAGAAGAAAGGGAGAAGGGGCATCACCGACTTAGGGAAACTCTAACTTGTGGACACATCAAATGAGCAATATTAGTATAAATAATCAAGATTTTGAATTGTTTTTAGTAAGTTTGAAAATGAAAATGAAGTAATACATTGAAATTGCAAGCTTCAAGATCATATGAAATGCTCAGAGGAAGCAATCACAGAATGAATTGAGGAAGTGTATGAGAAAACCAAACATGTTGAAATACAAGGAGTAGTTGCACACTTGCATAGAAATGCAAGGAGAAGTTGCACATATATATACAAGGATCATTTGTGAAGAGATCCTAGGGATCATTTGAGCAAGGACAATTTGTATTAAAGGATATCAGGGATATTTGCGCAAAGAGAGTTGGAAGTGTTTTTACGCGGAATAGAGAAAGTGTGAAAAACTGTATTTTTGATAGTTTGTGCAATATAGAGAAAGCATAGTAGAGAATGCAGAGTTTATTATGATCAAGGTATTCATCAGCAAATTTATATATGGGAGGTAGCAGGGGGGAAAGGAGATAAGATTAATATCTTCCACAGGTTGGTTCCTAACTGCGGAAGTTAGTGTTTGCTAATATGAGTTGGTTCTCGTAGGAGTATTGGTGTCCTCATAGGTTGGTGCCTTTAAAATATCAATTTTGTGCTTGAAATGGTTTGGTGATCCTGTCTAATTGGTTTCATCAAAACCAGTGAGATGGTGCTCACATTTGTTTTGGAGATTGGTGTCTCCCATTATTACTTGTAACAAGAAGGTTATGTACATATAAGATTTCATTATATATATTCTTTGTACATTGTTCTTTGTGTTAAATTGATTATGATACATGATTTATATGTTAATAAAATATTCCATGACATAACAAGTGTTTGAAAGTATAAAAAGTGTAAGATATTGATTTACCGCCCCCCCCCACCTTCAGTATCACTTGGAGTCCAAAACTTGGTATCAGAGCAGGTTTCCTTCATAAACAATTTAATCAGTGGAAGGAAGATCATCGTGCAATATATATTTATGCATAGATGTGGACATGCAGGAAAGTATATCCACAAACTGAGCACCATGTTTTGATGGGTCTAATTATGCATTCTAGAGCATAAGAATGGAGATCTTTTCGACAATCACTTGGAACTAATATTTGGATGGAAATTGTAAATGGTTACAAATTTATAGATACTCCAACTGATGCTACTGATAAGAAGTTGTATGAGTGCAATTATAGAGCCAAAAGTGCAATACTAAGTGGTCTTGGAGATTCTGAAATTTCAAAGGTTATGCAGTGTAGCTCAGCAAAAGCAACATGGGGTAATCTCCAAAGCATGTAGAAAGGAGATGTTACAATGAAAAGGGAAAAGTTACAAACTTATAAATGTAAGTTTGAGAGCCTAAGAATGAAAGAGGATGAGAACATTGCATCCTACTTTATGCGTGTAGATGAAATTGACAACACTCTCAAAGGTCTTGGGGGAACAGTTCTTGAATAATCAATTGCTCAAAAGGTGCTAAGATATCTACTTATAAGATTTTACTCTAAAGTATTAGTTTTTGAAGATAGAAAGGACCTTGACATAGTCATAATGGATAAGATCCATGGAGTGCTTACTTCCTATGAAAGGAGAACTAAAAAGGAAGATACTACAAGAAGGGAATCGACATTCAAGGCATCGAATAAGAAAAGTACAAAAAGCAATATTCCTTCAAGAATACTTTTGATGAGTTTGATATTTAATAAGACAAATTTGTGAAGAAACTTCAGAAAGGTTATGGAAAATATAAAGGTAAGCTTCCTTTCTATTGTTTTGAATGTGGTAAGATAGGTCATTTTTCCTCTAAATGTCCCTATAAAGAAAATAGAGATAGTGATGATGAGGAGGGACATGAGCATGAAGAAAAGAAAAATATCAATATAGGAAGTAGACATGAAAAACATAAAAGATTTGATGAGCAAAATAAAAGTCTTTATCCCAAAGAGGAGAGTAGTTCAACAAATGATGATGATAGTGATGATGATGGAAAAGAAATGTTTCTTATGGCAATAGAAGAATCATGAGAGCTCTAAAGATTAAGCAAGCACTGAAGTAAAATTTGAAGGATAAATTATAAGTGCTTTAGAAGATTTGAAAACTTCAAGGAAGAAGAATAAGCACTTGAAGGACCAATTGTTGAAGTATGAAGAACAGGTAGAAAAAGTCAAAGGACTAGAAGAGGATTTGGTTGGAAAAATGAAAGAGAAATAAAAAAATATGAGTAATTGAAGAAGGAAAACATTTCCATAAAGAAGAACTACAAAAGGTAAGTACACACTTGGAATATCAACAAACGTTTGGTTGAAGAATCTCTAAGGTGTTGGGTGAAATCATTAGTAATAAAAGATCAATCTTAGAAATGTCTAGGTTGGGATGTGAATTAGACAACAATGATAAGAATTATATCCCAATTACACCTACCCATAATGCATGTACAAAGAGCTTCGTAGATGTACTTAAGAGTCCTATCAAAGAGAAAGACAATAGAAAGAGTGACTAGAAATCTTCACATGTCAACAAAGGAGCTACACAAGCCAAAATACCTCTCACTTCCAGGTATCAAACTATATTTCTAGGGTTCATAATTTTGGTCATAAGGCTGCAAAATACAAAGCATTGGAAAACAACAATGTTGAGAAAAATAGAAGACCTATCAAGAACGTCAGAAATAACAATTTGAACCAAGGGACTACAAAGTCTAAGGAGGTCAACAATTCTCTTAGCTCTTTGGAAGTGGAAATTGAATGCTATCAATGCCACAATTTTCATCATAAATCTCAAGATTGCACAAATATGTCAACAATTGTACAATAGGACAAAAGCAAAGGCCACTCCTACAAGGGAGACCACACAAAGTTCAGGAAGGAAAGGACCAAAGAACCATGCCAAGAGGGATGCAATCTGGTTTTTCATTAGAATCATATACACAATAATGATGAGTGTTCTAAACATATGACAGAAGATAAATGAAATATTATAATCCTACAAAGGGAGAAAGGAGACAATGTGCAAATTAGAAAACAAGAAATTTTGCAGAAAGAGGTGTGTACAGAAAGAAACTATAACAGACCATTAAAAGATACTAGGAATGTAGAAACATTTTTCAACATAACTCAAGGTTGACCTCAATCCCTAGCAGTAGATAGAATATGAGCTTCAATATATTTACGCAAAAGTAGTATGTATGATAAGAATAATTTGCGTAGCAAATGAAGGTAGTTGTTTGGACAAAGTTGAAGAAACTGAGTGTGATAAATATTGAAGTAACTCGCAGTCGATTCAAAATATACACAACATTTTCTATCATATATAGATAGTGGACGTTCAGGTCGTCCATTAAAACACATAACTAATATGGACTACAAGATTGCCATATTTTTTCAGAATAATATTCAAAAAAACAACAAAGTATGAATCACTTTCAGAACATCATTTGTGCGCACTAGAAAGTATGCTGGAGTACAGACATATATTATGTTCAAAAGGTCCCCATTACAAATTAATATGTACATATATTCAAGAGTATTCCAAAGGGGTGTCTCTAAAAGAAGTACATACATCAGGATGTTTCATGGATACGGTCTACAAAATTTGATTCTCGAATTACAAAAATGAAAAAGGAGGAACATTCGTGTCACTCATCAGGTTTCTGTGATGACAAGCATAAATCTATAACTGGATGATGTGTCTACTCTACTAAGTCTGAATTGCATGGAATTATTCAAGCCTACTTGAAGTGTTTGACAATGTATTTCTACTGTATCTCCAGCTGATTAATACAACTCTTCAGGAGTGAAATTGTGTCCTCAAGTATTTTATTTGCTTGAACTTGTGAGTACCACTCCTTGAAATCAACCTCTTTGATATATGATGCCAAATTTTCTAGGTCCTTATTAATTTTGATGAATTCTATTCCTTCTGCCTGAAAAACCATGGAAATTTTATCTATAAAAGATCTAGCATGTTTCTTGGACATCATAATAGTACAATATATGAATTGGCTAATGGTTTGTGGAGTGGTTGATGACAGATTGAACAAGATAATTGGTCACCATAAACAACAGTTCAATAAACTTAACAAATTTCAAATGTAATTACTAAATTTGGTAAATGTCACAAACATATTTTCATCATAAGTGTTTTAATTGTCACACTCATGGAGATTTTAAAGGACAAAAAGTAGAGACTGAATTGATTGCTCCATGTGATTAAATTGATGAGATGTTATCTATATTCTTAAAGGCCGAAGTATGGTAGTAGGAATCATATGTAATGTTGTGAAAATTGGCATATTTGTCAATCACATCAATTAATTACAAAGCGTAGTGTCAGATAAAGACATGTGCGACAAAGTGAGATTCTAGTATGACACAGAAAGGAAGAACAGTGAGTTCATCACATTATGAAATAATTGCAATAGAAGTCGGAATAAATTCAGGGGGGGGAACTTGTGGATATATAAGGAAGTGGGGTATTTGTGCAAAACCAAAGAAGAAGAAAATGACATAGAGAAGAAACAGAAAACCTAAATAGAAGCATCAATTCAAGGGGAGAACCTGTAGCTACATAAGCGGAGTGGTGTATTTGCAAAAGAGTAGAGATGAAAATGCTATGAAGCCAAATAATGGATCAAGTGGAATTAACATAGGGGGAGGATATAGATTTGCAAATAATCGAATACTCCCTTGCCATTGATTTCAAAGGGGAAGGAATCAACAAGTAAATCCACAAACAAGGTTGTGTAATACAAGACTCCAATGAAGAAGCTAGCATGGAAAGGAAGATCAACTTTACTTGGTGTTGACATGAATTCCATAGGGGGGTATTGTTGAGCTTATTCTTGTCATTTATGTCAAAGATATTTTTGTATCTTAGTGTTGACATTGATATCAAAGAGTTAGTTGAACTTGGTGATGGTATTGAAGTCTTAAATCCAATTTAAAGAAGTATATAGAAAATATTTGTGCAATGCCATTTTAAAGAAGTATATAGAATATATGTGTGTAATGTCAGTTTGAAGAAATATAAAGAAAATATGTTTGCAAACCCCACTAAGTATTGGAACTCATGTGTGAAAATCCCACTATATCATGGAACTTCTAAGAGTGCACATCGATGAAATAATAAGAAGGATGGATAGCTTGACCTAGAAGAAAGGAAGAAGGGGCATCACTGATTTAGAGAAACCCCAACTTGTGGACACATCAATTGAGAAAGATCACTATAAATAAGAAAGAGTTTGAAGTGTTTTTAGTAATCTTGAAAATGCAGATGAAGTAATACATTGAAATCGCAAGCTTCGGGGTCAAATGAAATGACCAGGGGAATCAATCGTAGAATAAATTGAGGAAGTGTGTGAGAAAACCATACATGCTGAAATACAAGGAGTAGTTGCACATTCACATAGATATGTAAGGAGCAGTTGCACATATATATACAAGGAGAATTTTCAAAGAGATACCAAGGAGCATTTTGGAAAGGAGCATCTGTACTAAAGGATACCAGGAATGTTTTCACAAAGAGAGTTGGAAGTGTTTTTGTGTAGAATAAAGAAAGTGTGAAAACTGTATGTTTTGCAGTTTGCATAGTACATAGAAAGCAGAGCATAGAATGTAGAGTTGATTGTGATCGACATAGTTATATACAAATTTATATCTGGGAGGTGGGGATGGGGAAAGGAGAGACATTAGAGGAAATTTCAACTCAAAATGGGCCTTTTAACTTTTAATCAAATTCCATGTCATCATGTGTTAGCCAATGAAATTGATTTAAATTTGAAATACCGTATAGGTCTTAAACACTTTTTTAATATAAATTTGGGGATAGGTATCATAAAAAAAACTACTTTTTTTGTTTGTATTTTTGACATATCTCCCTGTGTTTTTACTCAAATTTCGATCGGGAGAGCTCGTTGGATGCGGAATTAAATTCCACATCCAATGAGTACCCACTCGGCATAATTTTGACGGACCCCGCTACCCCAAAAATAAGAAATACCTGAAAAAATGGAATGATGATGTCATCATTCCATTTTTTCAGGTATTTCTTGTTTTTGGGGTAGCATCATCATTCCATTTTTCAGGTATTTCTTATTTTTGGGGTAGCGGGGTCTGTCAAAAGTATGTCGAGTAGGTACTCGTTGGATGCATAATTTAATTCCGCATCCAACGAGCTCTCCCGATCAAAATTTGAGTAAAAACACAGGGAGATATGTCAAAAATACAAACAAAAAAGTAGTTTTTTTCTTTTCTTCCTCCAAAATTAATAAATATTATTTTATTATTTTAACTATTATTTTATTAATTCATTTTAGGAGGCCCATTTTGAGTTGAAATTTCCTCTAATGATATTAGTGTCTTCCACAAGTTGGTTCTTGACTGTGCAAGTTGTTCCTTCGTGGTATGAGTTGGTACTCATTTGAGGATTGGTGTCCTCATAGGTTGGTGTCTTTAAAACAACAATTTGGTACTTACAAGGGTTCAGTAATCATGTTTAATTGGTGTCAGCAAAACTAGTGAGTTGGTGCTCACATTTGTTTTGGATATTGGTGTCTCCTATTATTACTTGTAACAAGAAGATTATGTAGATTTGCACAGTGATCTTTGTGTTAAGTTTCTTATGATACATGATTTATATGTTAATAAAAGTTTGCATGACATAACGAGTGTTTGAAAGGATAAAAATTGTATGATACTGACTCACCCCCCCCCTCTCTCAGTATCACATGGGGTCCAACAAGAAGTGAGTCTCTCCCCCATTAAGAGAATGGATATGACTATGCATTTAATGTACAAGACCAGGATAAACAACATGGGAGACAAGGGGATTCCTAATATTTCTTCATACTCTAGTCAAAACCATTGATGGCTTAAGTGAGGTTAGCATTTATAAAGATACCATGTATTGGATAAATCATCAAGGAGTTGAGGAAGAGTCCACTCTACAAAATAATGATATATTAAAGTATTATTGTACATCTAATGCAAAAGCATAGGATCATGAAGATGAATTTATCCATGACTTCACCAAAGTTAGATGAACCCTTAGGAGACCTAGAGTCTCACACATGAATAAATTGTTTTATGTAAAGCTGAATAAATTTGGATAAGGACACTTGGTCCTTCCACTTGTAAATGATAAGTTTGAATTAGTTGGTCACCAAAGTGATTATAGCAGTTAGTTAATGAGTCACTGATGACTCATAGGGTCAATAGATTTGAATAAGGGTTTTGTTCCTTTTATGTAGGATCTGGAAAACAGAACTTCATTTGTAATAAATAGAGTCTATGTTATTTTGGTTAATTAGCTTAGCTTTAGCTTACAGATCTTGTTAGCTCACAGAAGATTTTAGGTAGCTCATTGAATATTAGTTAGCTCAAGGAAGGTTCGATCAAGAGGAACAAGCTCAGAGTTTAGACTCTTGGAGCTTACACACACACATAGAGAGAGAGAGAGAGAGGTCTATGTTTGTGATGATCGATCCATTGTATTTAGGTTTAGATAAAGGACCATTGTGAAATAAGATCGTATTCCTATCTTTTGGATTCATTGAGTTATTTAATACACATAAATATGTATTTACACAGGATTCTAGGTAGAATTCATTGATTTTGTGTGCATAGGACAAAGGAATGATTTACACACAGTAAATCGATGGCATCTGTACATTGCAAGACAAATCTTGGAAAGATCTATGGTCATAGTTAATTTCTGCAGTGGAGAGACGAAGATCCGCACAGTTTGATCCGTACTTGGGGATAGATCAACGATCGAAGGAAAGTTCAATAGAATCGGCGACGCGGAAGAGCGGAGTGCAGAAACCAGGTCTTGAAGAAGTGTGAGTGCTAAAACTTGATAAAGCGAGTTCTGCATCCCGAACCAGAAAGCAGAAACCGGAAAGGTGAAAAAGTGCGAAAGCTTTGCTTCGAAAGTTGACAAGATGAGTTTTGAACTGGAAATCAGAATTCGAGAAGAAGTGTTGTCTAAAAGCCGAAAGATGGGAGAGTAAGAAAATCCAATTCAAAATGTTGATGAGATGCATTTCTCTTTCTCAACCGGAAAGGGGAAGTGTGGAAGGGCAGAAACCCTTGGCTTGAAGGAGTGAAAAGCTGAAGTTCCTCTTTCCGAACAGAAAGATAGAAAGGCGCATGCGGAAAGTGAAGATCAGGGGTAGAAGTGCAGAAAGGAGGCTAAACGGTTTGGAAAATTGTTTAAGAGATCAGTTAAGGCCTATTAGTTTCAGAATCTCAGGTTTTTGAGGCCTGCAAACAAGCCAGTGCCATCAGAGTGGTATCAGAGCAAAAAAGGGATTCTGCATGAAGGTATGAGAGTATGGTCACAATAGTTCTTGTTTCTGAAATATTGTGAATTGTTAGTTTATGAGGTTGGAGTAATTTTTCTGTATGAAAAGCAAGGTCATTTTTACTCCTATATTACTAACAGATCCAAAGCAAGACATTCGTGACAGGAAAATTGTGTCCAGTAGTGAATTGTTGTGTCAGGAGATGCAGTTCAGAGTTGGAAGAGGTCGGGGCAGGTGAGGAAGACCTGTTTCCAATGCAGAATTAAGAGAGGAGATAAGAACTCTGAGAGCAAGGCTAGAAGCCTTAGAAACTGGCATACATCATGAGCACACTGGAGATACAAGTGATGAAGAGATACTTGAAGAGGAAGAGGAAACAACTACTAAAACTCTTGAGGTAATAATGTTTAGGTTTATTTTTGGTGTAGGTTCTAGTTCAAGAGTCGATGTGTCATTCTATAGTGGAAGCCAGGAAAGTAAGAAAACCCAATTCAAAACGTTGATGAGCCGAGCTCTGCTTTCTGAACCGGAAAGGGGAAGTGCGGAATGGCGGAAACCATTGGCTCGAAGGAGTGAAAAGCTGAAGTTTCACTTTCCGAACAAAGACAGAAAGGTGCATGCGGAAAGTGAAGTTTGAGGGCAGAAGTGCGGAAAGGAGGCTAAACAATTCAAAAAATTGTTTAAGACATAAGTTAAGGCCTGTTAGTTTCATAATCTTGGGTTTTCGAGGTTTGTAAACAAACCAGTGCCATCAGAGTGGTGTCATAGCAGAAAACGGATTCTACGTGAAGGTATGAGAGTGCGGTCACAATAGTTCTTGTTTCTGAAAGATTATGAATTGTTAATTTATGAGGTTGGAGTAATTTTTTTGTATGAAAAGCGAGGTTATTTTTAATCTTATATTACTAACAGATCCAGAGCAAGACATTAGTGACAGGAAAATTGTGTCCAGTAGTGAGTTGTTGTGTCAGGAGATGGAGGTCAGAGTTAGAAGAGGTTGGGGTAAGCGAGGAAGACCTGCTTCCAATGTAGAATTAAGAGAGGAGATAAGAACTCTGAGAGCAAGGTTGGAAGCCTTAGAAACTAGCATACATAATGAGCACACTAGAGATACAAGTGATGAAGAGATACCTGAAGAGGAGGAGGAAACAACTGCTGAAACTCCTGAGGTCAGAATGTTTAGGTGTATTTTTGGTGTAGGTTCTAGTTCAAGAGTCGATGTGCCATTCTACAGTGGAATCTTGGATCCAAAAGAGTTAATTGATTGGATCATTGCTATGAACAAACACTTCAACTATGTTGAAGTAAAGGAGGATAATAAAGTTAGATTTGTTGTCACAAGATTAAGAGGGCATGCATCCTTGTGGTGGGATGGTGTGCAAGAGGAAAGGATCTTGAAAAACAAATCCAGGTTCAATAGCTGGAACAGAATGACAGCTAAATTGAAAGTTAAATTTCTTCCTAAGGATTATAAATTGATTTTGTTTAGGCAAATGCAAAATCTTAAACAAAATTCAATGAAAGTTAGGGAGTATACTTGGGAATTTTACAAGGTAAATATCAGATCTGGACATATGGAAGATACACCTGAGAAGGTAGCTAGGTATATTAATGGTCTAATATTTGATATACAAGATGAATTGGGTTTGTTTTCATTAAGATATGTTGAGGAAACATATCAAGTTGCTTTAAAGGCTGAGGAGAAGCTTATGAGAAAACAGAATCAGAAAGCGAAGATGAGAGGCTCTAGAGGAAGGGAACATCAACAGATAGGTGAAGCTAGTAGTTCAAACCAGCATGTACACCCTGATAGAAATAATAAGAACAAAGGTGGAAGAAATTCTTCAAGAGGAAGAGGCAGAGGAAGAGGTGGACAAGTAAGATGTTACACATGTGGGCAACTTGGCCATATGTAATGGGATTGTCTTGAGAATGTTGCAAGATATAGAGGAGCACAAATAGTGCAAGTTGAACCTGAAGCTCCAAAGGAATTAGAGATGGATGTGAATTACCCTAGACAAGGTGAAGCCTTGCTGTTGAAAAGGGTAATTGATGAGTCAATTCAAAGGAGGAGCATGTTTAAGATAGTTTACAAAGCTGAAGGTAAGTGTCGCGAGTTGATTATTGATAGTGGTAGTATTGATAATTTGGTGTCTACAGAAATGGTGGACAATCTTAATTCAAAGAGGGTAGTACATCCAAAACCATACAGAGTTGCATGGCTGCAGAAAGGTCAACAAGTTCTTGTGAATGAACAATGTGGGAAGCTCAATGTGCAAGGACTCGGGTGAGGGTGATTGTGCAACATGAAGCACAGGCAAGAGACCAGGGTGTGGCTACAACAAGGGACAGGTGTTGGATTGTTTGAAGTAGTGTGACGACAAGGAACTCGGTTAGGTGCTTACCCAAACCCACAATGCTCATGACTTGGATAGCATGGTTGGAATCCCCTATGCCTTTACATGGAAAGCAAGGAAAGCATGGGCCGGTATGGCATGTTAGGCACACATGAGGCATGATAACATGGGAGGTTGTGTAAGATGGGAACATATCCATGGAAGTGAGTTGACAACACAAGCTGGCATGAGTTGGAGAGTGTCGAGGAAGGGCGCATGCCCAAGTGATGAGTGTGACGCGATTCAGATGGAATCCTATGGAAAATTTCAAGTGGGAGCCAAGCGTAAGACTGTCGTAGTGTGTGGAGGAAGGTGCCACAAGGAAAAATCCTTTAGCGCACCCCTTGGATAATGAGATAGTATAAAGGATCACTCAATGAGAAGGCTTGAGGTAATATACCAAGAGGAGGAAATTGGCCAAGGGTATGCAACCAAGAGAACTATTTGTTGGGAAGAGGGAAGGACATGGGAGGGGTGATCCTAGCCCAAGTTGGGAGCACAACTAGGGAACCTCTTGGATGAGTTTGGAAAGGGTGACAAGCAAAGGCAACAACAGTAATGAAGACACGATGAGCAGGCTTTATTTGTTCGTCTTGAGAGTCTATCGACTTTGGGCACTCCATGGGCTAACCTGTGGACACCCATGTTTGTTGTATATATTGTAATTTGCAGCTTGCATCTTTTATATAAGAAACCTTGTGAGCACGCTCGATTTGGGGCACTGCCATTTATCTCTTGTGTGTTGTGCTTGTTTATTTGGCTAAGTATGAATGTTAACGGTTGGATGTGAACATATGTAAAATTTGCCAAGTATAAGAACACAAGTGTAACAAAACATAAGAGTATAAATGGAAAGTGTTAAAACGTTTTTGCTTTAGTTAGGCATAGTGTACTCATGATCCTGTCGAGTTGGTCTCGGCCTCAACAAGGCACTGAGAAATGCCGCACGGGGCCTCCAAATAGTGAAAAGAAAGTTGAGTTGGTGTGCTTGTGACAATAAGGCTTCATAAACGTATTTCCATGTTACAACATCCAACCCTCAAAAAAAATTAAATAAGAAAATTTTGATAACCATTTATGTTAATGGTAAGAAAATAAATTCTTAACTTATTATAAGCATTATTATTATCATCTTAAATTAATATATTTATTATAACATTTAAAAAAATCTTTTAAATTTCCAAATATCCTATATAAAAAAACCTACTTACTTTGTTTATCATATTATTTAAATTTCTAAATATTCTATATAACTCATCTTAACACTTATTTACTTTTTCAGTAGTCTTTGCCTATGACAAAGGCTATATGTTCTGTCATCTTCTATTAATTTCTTTAATGCTATTAAACAAGTACAAAGTTCAATAAAGTCTAAGCAATTTTTTTAATTTATTTTCAATTTTTTAATAAATTATCTAAAAATGTATTGTATTCTTATTAAAGGTGAAGTGTTTATTACCCTCTTTTATCATTAACTTAATTAAACTTTAATGGTATTAAACATATATATATATAAAGTTCAATAAAGTCTAAGCAATTTTTTAATTTATTTTCAATTCTTAAATAAATTATCTAAAAATGTATTGTATTCTTATTAAAGGAGAAGTGTTTATTACCATATTTTATCATTAACTTAATTAAATGAAAATAAAAATACATATCCACCTTATAGTTACAAGGCTACACCTAAATACATTTGTTGTTTAATTGAAATGAATGACATTCAATCTATGCTTAACCACATGCACAAGCACTCGAGATGCGTGTTAGCACGGTTACCAGCTTAATTCATCTAATTGCCATTTTACCTTCATTACTGAGTTTGGTAATAAGCTGCCCATCATTTTGGAAGATTCCTTCTCTCTTCCAATACCTAGTAATTGCAATTAGTATACCCTTGGATAAATTATTTGTTGAATGCTTCATTGTTTTATCGACAAACTTTTCCCAAAACCCTAGTTTAGTAGTTCAATCCTAAGAATTCGCCATTTGTTCATGTTGACGGGGAGACTCGTCAGGTTTGGCTCAATTCTTCATCCAATCATGTAATTTTGGGAGAGAATATGAGTTAGACTTTAAATTTCTACAAATTCTTTGTAGTCATTCTAGTGGTTAGGGATGTTTTGAATTCTCTAGACTTGAATGCTTTCATGTCTATACTAAAGACTACATTTCTTTCTTTGTTATAATAGGAAGCAACGGCTTCACCACCTAAGATTTGTAATGTCTAAGGAGTTGGTATTTTGAAACCCAAGTCGACTCGGGCATATTTGCTATCCATTTCTATAAACCTTTGGCTATAAGGGCTCATTGTGTATTTTTTTTTATAGTAGTTAGGAATCCAAACGAGAAAGAAACTAGGAGAGTAATTTGGATAATAGATGGTTTTTTAATCAAAAACTAAATATTCTATGCGGTTGAAAGCTTAAGAGGAAGCCTGAAAAGTCATCCTAGATATCGAGAGATTTGAGAAGAAAGTCAAAGAGAGAATTGGTCATGTTGCACATTATGTGGCCAAAGGTCTTGAGGTATGTAGTTTGCCTTTAGAAACCATGCCTTAAGGTTTAGTTTACTATTATATGGTTGTTCAATTAGACGTGTAGGGGTGTGCGCATGATATAACTCATACATATTCATTTTATTCTTAAATGCTACTGAATATGGGATATCAGAGTGATACTCAAAAATTGAACTTTATTCAACCAAATGCATTGGGTTTCAATATGGAGTGGTTGTTTTGGGTTTTGGCAGCTCTATCTACTTTCTAAGTGATTCTTTTGTTGAAAATTGCAATGCTCATATGGTGGAAACCTCTGTAAATCAAGAGGTTCTTTGAATCGCCCTATTACATCTCGAACTAGAATGTGTGTGAATGACAAATCTAGTGGATCATCCAATCCACAATTTTTCTCAAACGACCTTTGAGAGGGGGGCATTACCTTAATGAATCCTATATCGTTCTTTTCCTTTGATTCATGTTCTGTCGAAGGTGATGCGTCATCATGTAGATTAGAAGCAACACAATATCACTCTTGATCAATACTAGCTTCATATGATTTATGGATAGAAAATTTTGCAGGGTATCCATATGAGTGATTTCAGTAACCTATGTTTAAATATGGGCAAAGATCAAACAAAAAAGTTTCAAACCACAAAAGTTTAAACTACAGGAAAAACTATTAAACTCTTATTACACCATAGTATATATATTTTGCATGTTTTGACGGATCAAGTTAATATAGGCTAACTGGTCTTGTAACTAAATAACTAAAAGAAACCAACTTAAATTAATTAAGAGATTACTAATTCTAACACTCCCTATTAATCTCAAGGGTCACATTATTTATTAATACTCCCTCTTAATTATGATACTCTAATACTATAATTCAGAAATGCAAATGCTTGTTGGTCTATGTCTTGGCTAGGCTTACAATAAACAAAAAATAAATTGACTTCAACTCTTCATCTAAGCTAGATTTCTTCTTTCTCTTCTTCCAAACTCTGAATAGCTACAATCTTGTCATTTCTTCATAGGAAGTTTGACCAAAGGAAGAACGGGTTCAATCCTTCTCAATTCCTAAATCATCCAACGATGCCACCACAAGGTGTGACTAAGCCAACTAGGATGATGGACGCAAGCCACATAGAGCCACTTTAATGTTGGGGATATGGAGAAGATCATATGCTTAGAAACTATCCATATCTAAATGGGAGTGCAAAGCAAGTTCACAACATCCAAGGAGCTAAAATTGTGGGTCAAGTAGAAAGGATCGTCCCTAGAATTCATGCAGCACTAGAGGACCGCCAAGAATACCATTAGTCAACTGTTGTTGAAGTTAAATGGAAGATTGCTAAGCAATCTATTTCTATTTTGATTGACCCTGGATCTACTCATAGTTATATCAATCCAAAAATTGTAAATATTTGTGCTTTTAAGAAATCAAAGCATAGTAAATCATGGTTAGTTCAACTAGCCACTGGAACCAAGAGAAAAGTTAGTGAAATAGTGGAGAAATGCCCATTGGAAATGGGTGAGTTGTCCACTTTTCAAAATCTTAATATTTTTCCACTCGATTCTTGTGATATCCTCATGGGAATGGACTGGTTGGAAGCCCATAGAGTTAAACTTGATTGTTACAACAAGACTTTTGAATGCATTTATGAACCAGGGAGTACAATGGTTGTAAAGGGCATTCCAAAGTAAATTTATGTTAGGAATATTTCATCCATGCAATCGAAGAAATTTTCTAGGAAAGGCTGCCAATTGTATGCAGCCCATGTTTTAGAGAAAAGTGAAAATGGAATTCCTAAGTTGGAGGACAATAAGGTGTTGCAAGAGTTCAAGGATGTGTTCCCCAATGAAGTTCCAAGATTTTCCCCAATTAAGGAAATTTATTTTACAATCAATCTTGTTCCAGAAGTTGCACTAGTTTCCAAAACACAAAACAAGATCAGAACAATAGAATTATTAGAGTTGAAAATGCAATTGAAAGAATTGCTGGAAAAGAAGTACATTTGTCCAAGTGTGTATCCATTGGGAGCACCCATCCTATTTTTCAAGAATAAAGTTGGAACACTCGGGTTATGTATAGATTACAGGCATCTAAACAAGGTTACAGTGAAGAACAAGTACTCCTTGCCTCGAATTGATGACCTTTTTTTATCAAATGAGAGGGGCAAAGGTATTTTCAAACATTGACTTGAGGTCTAGTTACCATCAAGTGAGAATCAAGGAAGAAGACATTCACAAGGAGGCCTTTAGAACAAGGTATGGGCACTCTAAGTTTGTGGTGGTACCATTTGGTCTCACCAATGCACCGACTACATTCATGTACCTCATGAATAGTGTTTTTAGTAGTTATTTGGACAATTTTTTTCTTGTTTTTCTAGATGGCATTCTTATCTAATCTAAGAATGAAGAAGAGCACAAAGAAGATTTGAGAATGGATTTTCAATTGTTAAGGGAGCATAAGTTGTATGCAAAGTGAAGAAAATGTGATTTATATAAGAACAAGATTCACTATTTGGGTCACATTATTTCCGAGGAAGGAATATCAGTCAATCCATAAAAGATCGAAGCCATCATGAATTCTCCAAAGTTGTGCACCTAATCACTTCTTTGCAAAAGAAGGGGATAAAGTTTGAATGGACAACGAAATGTGAAGGGAGTTTTCAACTGCTAAAGAGGATTCTCACAAGTGCTCCAATTTTGAAGATTCCAAACCCTAAAGAATACTTTGTGGTATGCACGAATGCATGCGTACAAGGACTTGGAGGATTCCTTATGCAAAATAACCATGTGGTATGCTATGAGTCAAGGATGTTGAAAGAGCATGAGAAAAATTATGTTACCCATGTTTTAGAGCTTGCATCTATAGTGCACGCTTTGAAAATGTGGAGGCACTATTTAATGGGTAGAAGATTTGAGTTAAGGACGTACCATTTTGGTCTGAAATATTTGTTTGAGCAACCAACATTAAATGTTAGGAAATCTAGGTGGCTAGAATTTTTGTGTGAATTTGATTTTGAAATCAAACACATAAAATGTAAGGAAAATAAAGTGGTTGATGCACTTATCATAAAAGTACAGTCAATGCATGTGTCATCTGTTAGTACCTACCAACCATATTTGAGGTAGTTGATTGCTAACCATATTGTTGAAGATGAATTGTATGTCCAAATAAAAGACAAATTATAGTAGCAAAATTTAGAGAAAAAGTATGAAGGTTACCATTTGGAAGGTGGCGGAATGCTTATTTATAAAAACAAATTCTATATTCCAAATATGGCAGATTTGAGAATAATTATTATGGATGAAATCCATAAAATGGCTTATTTTGGTCATCCAGGATACCAAATAGCGGGTGATACAGTGAGAAAGCAATATTTTTGGCCAGGAATGAAAAATGGCATTGCTAAGTACATTTCTAAGTGTATGAAATGTCATCAAGTAAAGTTTGAGCATCAACACCCAACAGGTTTGTTGCATCTATTTCCAATTCCGAAATGGAAATGGGAGGTAATTTCCATGGATTTTATTACATATTTACCAATGATTTTTAGAAAGCATGATTCCATCATGGTTGTGGTGGATAAATTATCAAAGGAATCACACTTTATACTAGTTAAATCCACCTATAAAATGGATGTCATTGCAAGGATTTTCATGAAGAAAATTTTTAGAATGCATGCATTGCCTAAGGCAATAATTTTAGACAGGCACACCAAGTTCACTTCAAATTTTTGGAAAATCCTTTTTGCAGGTTTGGGTACACATTTGAACTTTAGTACTGCCTACCATACACAAGCAGATGGGAAAAATGGAAGGGTAAATTAGGTACTTGAAGACATGCTTCACATGTATGTTATGGACAAACCATCCAAGGGGGAAGATTATTTACATTTGGCATATTTTGCATATAACAATGGATAGCAAGCATCATTGGGCATGAATCTATTTGAATCCCTATATGGAAGAAAGTGTAGAACACCAGTTGCTTGGGATAATCCAGTGAACATAATTGTACTTGGGTCAGAATCGCTAAAGGAAATGGCACAGGAAGTTGCAAAAATTGGACAAAATTTAAAGGAAACCCAAGATAGACAAAAAAATGTATGCAGATAAGAATCAAGTGCATACAGAGTTTCATGTTGGGGATCATGTTTACCTCGGATTTAGGCCAAGGAATAGTTCCTTGAAGCTTGGAATTTATGCCAATTTTTCACCACGGTATTGTGGCCCATTTGAAGTGCTTGAGAGAATAGGACTAGTTTCATATAGAATTGCATTACCTTCTAACACTAGAGATCGTAATGTTTTTTTATGTTTCTTTGCTTAAGAAATATGTGCATGATCCTAACCATGTGATTGATTGGGATATGATCCAGGTGGAACCTAAGGGAGAGTTCCAAACCGGGCCACTATGCATCCTATATAGGAAGGTAACTTTTCTCCAAAACTAAGCCATCAGATAGTTAAAGGTCCAATGGAAGCACTTCGGTCCCAATGAGGCTGCATGGGAGTTGGAGAATGCCATGAGAGAGGCATATATATTTTTGAGAAAGCACCTAGGATGGTGTTATTCCAATGGGGAGGGGATTGTAATTTCCCCAATTTTGAATTTGAATGTATTTAACCAAATTCATGTAAATGATGTAAATATTCTAGTACGGATTCCTAATGCAAAGCTCAAGGCCAAGGCCCGAATAGAGAATGGCTAGGCATGTATGATTTAAATAATTTTATTTGGACTATTTATTTGGCTTATAATTCCAATTCTAAATATATGTAAATATTATGTACCATAAATAATAAAATGGTCCAACAATGGTTGTGTTAAGAGCACCAAAGGGGCTATGATTCTGCCAAAGGGGAAGAGGAAAGGGGGCCTAAGGGAAACTAATCCTTGCTACCAAGTATCAACCTTAGAACTCACCAAAAATTCTATCATGTTCCTTGAATATCCAAATATCTCATTTTTTTTATTATTTTCCAATCATTGAATGCATGTGTGAAGTTGGTCGGAAAAGTCACTTCATGTAGTTATTGAAGCATGGGGATTACTGCACTTTTGGAGAGTTTTGTCACAAGTTATAAGTTAGTCTACAAAAATCATGATTCCTTTTTCTAATGTTAGAAGTAATGTCAAATGTCTTTTCACCATTTTCTCATATCCCTTTTAGTCAAACCTCATTCTCTCATTCTTTCATGCAAATTTACCTTATGCAGAGCTCTGCATTGTTGTTCATAAACTTTAGAAACTGTGTATAACCAAGGAGTTCAAATTTGGAGCTAGGACACTATATTTAAAACGGAAAATTAATGGTTGTAGGTGAGCAGAGAGGTTGGGCAAGCTAGGAACCCTTTACCCTTGAATTTTTGTTGTTTTTACATGCTTGAGAAGTCGCGAATTGAGGTTGTAGGTGGTTCTCCAATAACATTTAACAGGTTGGTCTTCTTCTATGCACACACTAGAAACACTCAGCAAGATGGATCGCCCAAGAGAACTGTAAATTAGTGAAGGGGGTGCATGAGCGAAGAATGGTGTTGTGTGGGGAAAATATTGTGGAAGCCAAGGCTATGAGAGTTGAGTGAGCCCCTATATAGATATATATGAACATTTGGCTAAGAATAGAGATAATATTGGGTTGTGGGATGAGAGAGAGAATCTTGTAGGTGTTTCCTTCACCCCAATGGCCTCATATCCCATCTTGGGGGTGGCCTCTCAGCAGAAAGAGTATATACTAGAAAGAGTTCCTATGGTTGGGTGGAAAATATCCCTTACACAACCAGTTGCTTGGATCATCATTGTCTAAGATAAGTATTCTCTTGTATTTTTTATGCATTGTTTTTTATTTGATTCTTGTAATGTTTATGCCGGAAATTGCATGTTAGATGTGTGTGGATCAATTTTATTTCTGATGTGTATGTTTGTTTATGTTTTGCACATGTATTTTACTTGTTATGAATTCATAACATTATTGTGGGGAAAAAACTTAGAAGCCCCAAATTTAGTTAATGTCCCCTCTCTTAGTTGAATTGATGGAATGGGACATTACAGTGTTGCATATGCACATATTCCAGATGAATTGAGAAAAAAAATAGACAACAAGGGGTAGAAATGCATATTTGTTGGGTATTCAAACGACACAAAGGCATACAAATTGTATGATCCCATCACCAGAAAGGTCATAATCAGCTATGTTATTCAGTCTGTGGAGAATGAAGCATAGGATGGAAGTGTAGAGAATAATGTAAAAAATTGTTGATGTCGTCCCTCATGATGACATGACATAAGAAGTGCTTTAAACACCACATGCAAGTCAAAATGTCGTAGTATCGTCCACCCCCAGGACTATGCAACATGTCACAACACAAGCTACTACGCTACATGTTGTAGCACAAGTCAGCCAAGGAGTACACCAATGGTGCATCAAACTACAGCAAGCAGTCCAAATATTTTTACATCATCATATCCAACACTAGCAAGCTTGTTTCCATGAAAGATAGGAAGTTTGTGTGAGATATATGATGCTGAGACAGCAAATTCATTTTCATTTTTTGCATTATTTTCTCAAATAGATGATCCTCTAACATTTGAAGAAGATGTCAAAAATGATGTGTCGGTGCAAACCATGGATGAAGAAATAGAATGCATTGAAATGAACCAAACATGGGAGCTAGTAGATATGCCTGAAGACAAGGATGTAATAAGTGTAAATGGATTTATAAAACCAAGAAAGATGCAAATGGAAATGTGCAGAAGCACAAGGAAATATTAGTTTCAAGGGGTTTCACACAACAACCCGACATAGATTTCAATGAAACATTTGCACCTATTGCGTCGATGGATACAATCAAAATAGTTTTTTCCATTTCCTCACACAAAAATGGTATGTTTACCAAATGGATGTTAAATATGAATTATTAAATGGTTATTCAGAGGATGAAGTGAATGTGGAATAGCCACAAGGGTATGATGTTCCAACACAAGAAAAAAAAGGATACATGTTTAAGAAATCACTTTTGGATTAAAGCGAGCTCCTAGAGATTAGTATAGTTACATTGACTCCTACCTCATCCAAAATGGTTTGCAAAGAAGTGAATGTGAACCAAAATTGTACATCAAATTCAATAAGCAAGGTAATGTGTTAATTGTTTGTTTGTATGTGGATGATCTAATATTTACAAGTGATTACAACGCAAAAGAATTCAAATCATTCATTAAGACTGAATTTGAAATGAATGATTTGGGGCTTATGAGATATTTTATTGGCATTGAATTCCATCGATCCGAACATGGTTTATTCATTACACTATCCAAATATGCTAATGAAGTTTTGAAGAGATTTAATATGCTTAACTGTAAGTCTGGCCCAACACCAGTGATAATAGGTTTGAAATTAACCAAGAAGGGGGATGTATCAAATGTTGATCCTACATTATTCAAAAGGCTATTTGGAAGCCTTATGTATATTACTACAACAAGACCTAATATTATGTATGGAGTAAGTTTGATTTCAAAATTTATGGAGTCTCCAAAGGACTCTCATTGGAAATCAAGAAAAAGAATTCTAATGTATGTGAGTGGCATAAAATATTTGTATTATGTAGTTTACCTCAGAAAAAATTTGTCTTATTGGATATACTAATAGTGATTGTGGAGGTAGCATGGATAATAGAAAAAACACATCTTGGTATACTTTTCATTTTGGTACATGAGTAGTATCATGGCTTTAGAAAAACAACCCATTGTGACTCTTTCATTAGCAAACGTTGAGTATTTCACAGCTACAAGTGTTTCATGTCAAGTTGTTTGGATGCACGGGATGTTAAAAGATTTGTCGTAGAACCAGAAATAACCTACAACAATATACTGTGACAACATTTAAACCATTTCACTGTCAAAGAATTATGTGTTCCACAAGAGAACCTAGAATATTGAAACAAGGTATTATTTCATCATAGAAGTGGTAAATAACAAAGATATGTGTCTAGAGTTTTGCAGGTCTTAAAGTTAGTTAGCAGACATTTTCACAAAACCATTGGCAAGAGACACATTCCAGTATCTGTGACATTGTTTATGAGTTACTAATTTTGAAAATATTTCTGCACAATGAATTGTATTGTGCATCACAATGAAGCACTATGCAAAGTTGCAGATTTGAAATATTTTGATGAAATTTTGTTTAATGATCCCCATATGCTCATAATTAAGGGGGAGTGTTGGAAACATTAATTACAAGTTGATGTGCATCACATCTCCACCGACTCAATCAATGTATGTAGGAGTTCATTTTGTCAATCAGGAACTCCATGAATGTACTTTGAATGTAAGACTCCTATCTATTTAGTCGTGTATTAGTTTGCAAGTCAAATTGTTGGCTAGATTTCAGTCAAATTTTAAATGTTATGTTCAATGCTACTCAGTAACTTACGACAGAATTCAATCTTGAATCTCTTATATTAATGTGAATGTTTTAGTGTAATGTTATTAAATAAATTACATTAAGTGGAGAAATAGTTGAGATCCCAAGCTATGTGTATGTAAAGAATTCATGTTATACAATTGTAGCTATTTTATGTTTTTCAAATTGTATTGACAAAGGTAACTAATGTCATGCACTTTCTTCATATTTATCCATAAGAATGATATTCACATTTACTTTTTATAAAATATAAAGAGCATTTTTTGTTTCACTTTATGAAACTATTATTACCACGCAGTAACATCGAGACAAGCTATTCTACTTTTTTTGTTTCATAAGAAAAAAGTTAATCCTTGATATTCATTGAGAATCAAAGGAAATGGTTACATATAATAAATGCAAGGAATTCAATCTCAAGGTTGAGCCATCTCCAAACTTATACAAAAATTATCAAATTTTACTCGGATCAAGATATCACAGACTTCCAATAGTGTGGGATGCTTTCCCGACTGCTTTTCACATGGGGCATCAAACTTGTCCACAGAGAGTACAAGATGAGCCTAGGCAACTTATCCCAGGAGGCACTCGAGGGCAGACTAAATCAAGATAGACATGAATTCCAAAATCATATAATGTGCAAAGATGCAATCACAGAGACAGGGCTCCATCATTGAGCTCTACAAGAGTTGATATTCACCTCCCCCAATTATGTCATCTTCATAAGATTCTATGAAGGAAAAGAGGCCAATGGCAATAAAGAGTGCCTCCTTGGATAAACAATTTTCCCTCGTGTTGTGCTCTCTATAGACATGTGAGTATGGTGAGTATGTGAGTATAGACAAGCTCTTCTACTTATGTTATGGTGAGTATCCTTTACTTGTGTCACAATGGATTAACACTTTATGGATAATTGTTAAGTTATTTAAAAAAACGTGTGAAAAGCTCCATTATTAAAAATATAAATTATTGCATGATAATTTAAGACTTTGTTTTTATATTGTGTCGAATACCCCTCTTATATCTTTGCACGGTAAACAAAGTTTTCACATCACAGTTCACATCATAGTATTTACTCGCATTTCCCAAGATTAACTAGGTAGTTTCTAGGATGGGGAACCATAACAGGTTTAGAGTAATCATAAACAACAACCATGAGACCATAAGACCCCATTACCATTGCCCTTTCTTTTTCCAGGAATTGCTTTGTAGATTGTTGTTGGTTTGTCGTAATTGCATTGCCTAAATAATATCCATCAAAATAACACAGGAAGAAGAAAATGATGTGGGACACCCAACGCTTTAATTAGTATTACCCAATTCGTTAATTGATACACCCAAATATCCCTTCATTAGTTTGTTGTTGTCTATGATTTGTATATGTGAGTATTTTATCTTTTGGTTTGGTCTGAAAACCATGTTGAATGTTCTTCACTCTTTATCAAGGAGATATTGTTGAACAAGTTTGAGCATTATGTTAAAGCTTCTCATCATCCTCTCGCTAGGCATCTGGTTGTGTTGGGCATTTTTGGCTTGAATGGCGAGAAATGGGTACATCATAGAAAATCATCTTGTTCTACTTTTCATCTTAATCCCTTGAAGGTA
Organism: Pseudotsuga menziesii; assembly: GCA_001517045.1. Classification (NCBI taxonomy): domain Eukaryota; kingdom Viridiplantae; phylum Streptophyta; class Pinopsida; order Pinales; family Pinaceae; genus Pseudotsuga; species Pseudotsuga menziesii. The sequence continues at coordinate 148,692 of LPNX010936274.1, read as the reverse complement.
AAATATTAAATCTAACAAAAGACTCAGCATATATATATATGCAGAGTCAAATAAAATCATTGATTATGTTCTCATAATTGTTTGTTATTATCTCCTCTCTTAAAATTAGGTCTCTCATAAAAGTACACCTATTTTTGTTCTATCACTAAGCAAAAGAGCATGCTTCTATCTCTAACCTTCTATAACTTTTCTAAATGCAATGTTTGTATTTGATAGTACATATATTTGTATACAGTGAAATGGATATTAAAAAAAATAGTGTTACATTATAGAAAAAGAAAATTCGAATTAATTAATATCTAATTACTTAATTTATACCCACTAAGACTCTCATTTGAGTGGGGAAGTCTTGTACAATTGATAAGAAGCAAGAAACCTTTCCTTTTTTGACAATTAAAGTGATGCAATAAATAGATTGCATTCCCTTTGTTGAAAGGGGTAACCTTTTCTTCTAGCTTAGGGTTGCCCCTCCCATCTCTTTTCTTCACCACAATGAAATTGAATGATTAAATCGTAGGATTTAAATTTCCATGTGAAAAATTCAAATTGGGAAGGCTATCCTATAAAAGACTATGCCTCAAACCAAGGTGAACAAGTACAATATGCTAGGGTGCTTGAAAGATCCATGTAGAAGAAACTTGGAAAATGACCCCTTAACTTCATAAAAACGGATGCTTTGTATGATAGTACAGTACAATCCATTCAATAGAGATCTATGTTTTTTTACTTACATATACAATTGTTTAGATTATCTTCTTACATAAACTCAAGTCTCTACTAAAAGCGCAACTTTTTTTATGCTACCCACATATGCTCTACATCATGGGCTTAATTCAGTTAAAATTAAATGAGTTGTTTTTCATATGCTTATCTATTGCAAATTTATATTCAAAATTATATAATTAGGGAAGAATTGCATATCATTAAACTGTAATCAATAATAGTTGTACTACCATAACAAGGTATGGTTCCAACAATTGTGGAATGTACTGCCACTATGTTGGTGGAATAGAGAAAATATGTTTGTTGGGTGAAGCAGAAATTGAAGTGCTCAAGGGGTTCAGCAATATGACAGCAGATGTATTACTCGCACAACATTTGGAAGGAGTTATGCAAAGGGGAAACACTTCTTCAAAATGTAGGATAAACAAATGACTATAATAGCCGAAATAGTTCATAGAGTTTATATTCCAACCTTTAGGTGATAATTTCGAGTCTTGATGGAATCACTATCATTCAATCTCAAATGACTAAAATGTTTTATAAATAGAATTTCTTTTGGATATGTACAAATTTTCTTTCCACTTTTATCTTTATTATCTAAAAGTAGCTTTAGAATTTTTGCAATATTTATTTAATCGAGAGAGATGGGATTGTTGCAACGGAATATGTATTGTCCCTTTCAATATCAACTTCCTATACATAATTTTGGGAGATATGTCTATAGTAATGTTCTGGGTCGGCAACATACCATTTTATGTGCCATGATACATAAGATTTTATAATATCTGGTACTAACTTCTATAATTTGTGAGAATGTGGGAAATAGGTTTCTACCTACAAGAAATAACATGCAATGTTGAAAGTTGGAGAAAGAACTCAAAATATGTATTATGTAGGTCAGTGAAGCCAGGGAAAGGATTGTTAGAAAAGAAAAGTAGCGGTAGTTATGGTGTTGACCTGCTTGGTTTAATATTTTTTGAAACTAACTCTTGGGTTGATTTGGGAAAGTTATGCATCAAATCTAAACGTCATCATGGAGTACAACATAGGTTATATTCAGTGATCTGAATATTACAATATCATATTAATCATGAATTTTCTGTGTGAATTATTTGTAAATAGTAAACTCTTTATGGAAGATTTTAAAATGGAAATTCCTTTAAAACAGAATGCAGAAATAAAATGAATACAAATCAACACAAATGCAAATCATTATTTGAATCCTCTCCAACTTGATAATGGATTTCATCTCTAAAGTCCTGCATCTTCGGGTCCTAGCTTCGAGTGGGACCATTTTAAATAATTGCTTCAAATATTGCAAACTTACATCAATACAAAGGACTCTCATTGATTATGTTTATTTACAGAATGTACCAATTATAATTAGCTTTGTTCAGGGACTTCCCCTAACACGCTATATAATATCTTATCTCTTGTATTCGACGGAACCATCTCAAAACTGTTTTATAGCTTCATGCATTGACAATGACCACAATGATCGATATTCTCACTGTGACTTCGAACTTATACAGCTCGAATAGTCTCTATGAACTCAATTTCTCAATGAATTATTTCTCTACTTGTCTCTTTGATGCCGCTCCCTTTTCCACATCCAAATTGCATGTTTCAATAGAAAACTGGATTGGTTTTTGGTTCCATAGGTGTCGCATTCAATCAGGTATGAAATCTAATCCCATGCCCAAATTATCCTTCGTGATCAATCCCAAAACTGAAGGCATAGGATTAGTGAAAATAATGAACCAAATATTTTAGAAATTACCTCTATTAGATTGAAAAACCAAATCCACAGTCGTAACTTCTAGATTCAGTCTTGGTCGTTGATGCAGATCTGTTGTTGGTTGTTTTGGACCGTCAATTTACACTGTGTCAATATTGAATTCGACAATCAAAATTCAGAATCGTCAAACCAACTTCCCACAATCAACATCCCAACTATTCTAATCCAGACTCCGACAATCGGAAGTTGGAACTGTCAAAACAAATTCCCATGATGAACATCTGAAATCCTAACTCCCAATTCCCAAGTTGGAATTCGAAAATAACCTTTTCCACTAGGATGCCAACTTTGACCACCAGCTCAGCACATTCTAGTTGACATGTCAACTCTTCCTACCACACGACATTCTGTGCCACATCAACACAGTACATGCCATGTGTCAAAACTTTAGAACATGATATATTTCATATTCAGAGTCTGTTTTTTATGAAATGGGTATCGCTAGAAAGTTCTCAGTGGGCTCCACATAATGGTATACCTCCAATAAACACTTGAAGACTTGAAATTTTTTGTAATTTGGGAGATCTATCTAGATTAAACCTCCCCACTGGAAACTTTTCGATTTCCAAAATCCTGAAATTACTCAGTAAACAAGTGAGGGTACATCTCCCTCACCTTTCTAGTATATATCCATCATGCATTGCTTGGATGCATTCTTTAAGACCCACACAAAGATATTCCACATCTCCTCTACATGAAGTTCTTACCCTCCTATCAAGAATGATTTCTTCCTGCAACTCATCAAGATACTCAAGTGAAAAAGTCATCAATAGAAGGAACATGATCATTCTCCTCTTGATATATGATCATTAGAGGCTCATATAATTTCAAATTTTCTACATTTAAAATGGAATACATTGACATATATAGAGGTAAATCTTACCAGAAAGCATTATTGCCAACTTTATACAACATTGTGAAGGGTTCATATCTGAATGGTTTAATCTTTTTACTGTCACATTGAAGTTGGTATTTGCTTATATGAAGCCAAAATTGATCACCAACTTGAAAATCATGATCTACACGATGTGGTCATGCCTTGTTTTTTGTTTGGATTTGCTTTTCTCTAATTGTTCAAGTACTGCATGGTGAACCAATTGAATATGTTGAATGAACTTCAAATCTTTATCTACATTAAATTGTCCATTTTCCACAAAATATTCTTCATAAACAAAGTCTAAATGATACATCAACAAATACCCAAAACATGCCCCAAAAGGAGACATTTGAGTAGAAGAGTGTGTGGCACGGTTTTAGGCATGTTCAACATAATGTAATTGCTCATCCCAAAGCTTAGGATGCTTAGCACAATACCCTCATAGTAGTTTTACCATTGTTAGATTGATTACTTCATTTTGACTCTTGGTTTGTGTTGGCATTATGATAGGTATTGTGATCATATGGAAATAGATCAGATTGTGATATGGTTGTCATTGATGGAAACACATAGTTTTAAGCATATGATCCAATAGCAAGAAGGAAATATAAGCAGAAGACTCATACGAATCGACGGTTGTGGATGAATTCCGCAAGAGAAAGGTGTAGGAAAATTAATGGGTTCACAAAGATAAGGTGAAGTTCCGCGTTGATAGTAGATCGACGAATGAAATCAAATACGCAATAGATAGAGGTCGGGGAAAGAATATGGAAAGTAAATGTGTGTGGAAGATAACATTCTGGAGCGCCAAAGTGAAGTTCTGTGTTTGATAACCGATCGACAAACGAAGTTGAAGCTGCAGGAGAATCAATAGTTTGTGCAAAGATAAGCAAGATAAAACGCGGGAAGAAAGTTTAAAAGCAAATATTATGAATATATCTGACAGTTAGGAGAGTCCCCGCAGCATATATATGGTTGCAGAGTGATCTATAAAGTTATAGCGAGATCTGCATTTGATCTCAGATTGATGGCTATGATTGAATCCGCAAGAAATCGACGGTTCGAAAGAAATGCGGAAACAAAGTTGCGTGAGAAAAATTCTGGAAGTAGTTTGAACAAATATGGAAAACCTGAAATCCACAATCTGCATCTAATCTAAGATCGACAATCAAGAAAGAGTATGCAATAAATCGATGACGCGGAAGAAGTTTTACGAAAAAGGAATTGCGAAAGCAAATTTTTTAAGAAAATCAAAATGCATACCTGAAATCAGCAATCTGAAACAGTTGCAATTTGATTGACGATCAAGAAAGAATCCACAAGAGATTAATGGCGTGGAAGTAGTTTCAAAGATAATCGAAATGCACACCAGAAATCCGCAATCCGCAATATCCAAAATTTTATTTCAGATCAACAATCAAGAGAGAGTCCACATGAAATCAATGGCGCAGAAGAAGTCTTGCAAAAAGAATCTTGCGGAACCAGAACTATAGAAACTCATATTTGAGGAAAAAGACAATTGTGAAGGGAGTTAGGGTTGCGAAAAAAGACAATTGCGGAAGGAGTTAGAGTTGCGGAAACATCATTGTGGAAACTCTGATCTGCGGGAAGACTAAGGTTGTGAAATAAAGCTTTATTGTTGTTGCGTTCAAGACAGAGATGGATTTGGTTCTTCGTGAATGTTTTTTTGAATGCAAAAGAAAATCGGCACGAGAATTTATGAATTCAAGAATGATTAAGTTCATTTCCTGTCATGAGTCATTGAACGGTTTTGGAGAAGTTATGAAACTGAAGAGTTGGGCATATAAAAAGGTGAAGGAAAAAAATATTGGAATGCATAAAAGGATGGTTCAGACAGGACTGCTTAGTGCTCTCAGCATGCATAGAGTTGGTTCATGGACCATCATTGAAGGGGGATTGCAGAATAAAAGAGGAGTAAACAACAGAGGACTCTGAGTTCTTTCAAGAATATGCAAAAGAGAGACAGTAAGAGGAGTCGAGTTTGAATAAACAGATACAGAAGTGAATCATAAAGTGTAAGAGAGTTGGTATGCATAGTTATATCTATTTTATGCAAATTGTACTGAACATGTTTAAATCTAAGGAATAAGGGTGGTAGGGCGGTGCTAGGAAAACTATGTTATCTTCTCTGTACAAGTTGGATCCTACATAAGTGGAAGTGGGTAGTTACACTCAATAGTATATGGAGAATTGTACCTTTTAGTAAGTGCTAGAAAAAACATGAGGGTTGGTGCCCTCAGCAAATAGGAGCTTGTAAACAGAGGCCGCAACTTCATTTGAGTAGGTTTTCAAACAAAGACGATGTAATGATTTCAAGCTGCTTATTTTTCTATGTCTCTATCATGTGTCTGATTGATGGTTATCATTCCTTTCGTTATACTTTTTTCATTATCATGACTATAAATTTGTGATCAGTAATAATGGTTCAAAAATTAAATATTGTTTAAGATTAGAAATAATTGATTCATCTCCCCCCCTCCTCTCGGTTATTTGAATAATATCAATAATTGGTATCAGATTCAGTTCCTTTTATTTAAAGGTAGATCTGTAAGCTTAAACATGACAAGTCATGAAGGGACTTTAACCAATAAGGTTCCTCTATTTGATGGAAAAATAATTGCCTTATAGAAGGTTAGAATGAGAACATATCTAATGTCCTTAGGTGCTTATGTTTGGGATGTAGTAGACATCGGCTATGTAAAGCCAGTTGTGCTAGCCTCCAAAGATGATAAGTTAAAATTTAGTTTTAACACAAAGGCAATGAATGCTATCCTGAGTGGTATTGCAGAAGCTAATTTTGTTAAGGTGATGCATCTTGAATCTGAAAAAGAGATGTGGGACAAACTTATAAGTAGCTATGAAGGAAATGAGAAAGTAAAAGATGCCAAATTACAGACATACAGAATGAAATTTGAACAGCTAACAATGAATGAGGATGAGACTGTTAGTAAATATTTATTAAGAGTAGAAGAGACCATGAATGCTATGAAAGGTCTTGGTGAAAAGTTTGATGAAGCACCCTTAGTTTAGAAAATTTTAAGATCTTTACCTAATAGATTTAATCCCAAAGTTTCTGCAATAGAAGAATTAAATGATCTTAAAACTCTTCCTATTGAACAACTCCTAGGAACTATGTCTGCTTATGAAATGAGGATTAGTAAATATAAATCCACCACTAGAGAATAATCCTTTAAAGCAGATAAGAACACTTATTCGTATTAATATGTCACAGTAATCTAGGGACTAAACACAAGTCTCATCAAAGATTAATAACAATAAGTCATGAAAATGGTGAAAAAGGGCTACAGAATGAGTAGCCGCACTGTATATTCACACAAAGAATGAGTACTACAATACAATGATCATGCTGCAAGCATAAATGACAAAGCAATTTGAATTACCAAGGAGGTCATTCGAAATGAATGAGTGAGTCTAGCTTAACTGAATGTAAGCCACAGTCAACACTGCAGTTAACCACCGATAAAAACCCTAATTGACTCAACTAAGCCCTAACTGAAGTCGGAGTGCAATAAATGACTGAGTCTAACTGAAAGTAGGTTAGACACATGTCACAGCAAGCCAACCATCAAGTGGTAGCGCTTCAATGACTCCAATGAACCCTGATGAGGTTAACTGAAGTGTAACTGAACATCAGAAGTGGTTGGAGACGCCCATGTTGACTCCAGTTCATTAAATAATCATTAAATAATCAATTTCATGAAGGAAGGAACCTTCACTGCTCTATTTAACTTATTGTAAACATCAGTTAGCAATATGGTGCATTAATGACACTCAAATCACCCCCAGAGTGCTCTAGTTAGCCTCCTCGAATGTAGGAGAAGGCTAAGTTAGCTTCCTTGACTGAAGGTAGGTGTGGATGTGATGTAGTTGATGTCATGTAGTGCTCCTTTGATGTTAATTAAGTCAATAATACTTAGGATAGTGGTTTAACTAGGCCAAATTGACCAAAATGAGTGTGTAAGGTGGTAAATGTCTCCAATACCCCCCCTTAAGCTATACTCAGGAGGAGTAGAAAACATAAAATGCATAAAAATGCTAGGGCCCCAGCAACTAAGTCCATAGGTCACCCTGTACAATGCTGAAACTAAAACAATGCTCAAAAACAAACTGAGGAAAAGAGGGAAAACCCAGTGGGAAAAACCCCCCCTCAAGCTAAACACTGAAAGTAGTCTGAATCACCCTGATGAACTCACCCCCAACTGTGAATGGAGGTAAGTGAACTTCTTTTCTAAAAATATCTTGGTGAATATGTCTGCAATCTGCTCATCAGTCGAGCAGTATTGTAGAATGATGGTCCTGTCATGCACTAGCTCCCTGATATAGTGCATGTGGATCTCTACATGCTTGGTACTCTACCTGGTAACTGGATCTATGGATATCTTAATAGCACTTTGATTGTCACAAAAGAGGACAGTGGACAAAGAAATACCAAGATCAAACTTTCAAAAGAATTCCTTGCAACCAAACTGGTTGGATGAAAGCATTCACCGCTCCTCGATACTCGGCCTCTGCTGAAGATAATGCTACGGCAGCCTGCTTTTTGCTATACCAGCAAATGGGGCCACCACCAAACATGAATACATATATGGAATTAGACTTCTGATCAATATAATCACCCGCCCAATCGAAATCTGAGTATCCAACCAGCTCTAGCTCGGAGTCTGCAGCATAGTGAATGTCGTAGGTCCTGGTTCCCTAAATATACTGGAGGATCCTCTTGGCTGCCTTCCAATGAAGATCATGAGGCTTCTACATGTATATTGATACAGCACTCATGGAATAACAAATATCAGGATGAGAATGTGTCAAGTACAACAAGCTACCAATCGGTTGTCGATAGATAGTGCAGTCCATGGGAGGTGTGGTTTTCCTTCTTCAAGGCTGATCCCTGAAGGGAAAGGGAATGGTGCAGGACTACATTCAGCCATGTTAAACTTGACTAACATGTATGATAAGTATTTGGACTGAGTGACCATTATCCCATCAGAATTTTGCTCAATTTCGAGCCCCAAATCACTCATTTCAAAGGCATTGTGGAGAGCAATTTTGATGGCTGAAATGGAAGCAAATGTGCCACCTGTGATCAGTTAGTCATCAACATATAAAACAATAATAATCAAATGACCATAATACTGCTGTATATACACATTTGGATCTGATCTACACCTTTGGAAGTTTTGCGAGAGAAGGAAGACATCCATCTTGAAATACCACTCTCTTGGGGCCTGTTTTAACCCATATAGTAACTTCTTTGGCTTGCAAACCAAAGATGGATCAGTGATGTAGCCCTCAGGATGATTCATGTATATCTCCTCATGAAGATATCCATGTAGAAATGCTGACTTAACATCCATATGATGCACTTCCCAGTGCTTAGATGCTGAAATTGCCAAAACTAGGCAGATGGAGTCCATTTTTGCAACCAGTGCAAAGGTCTCATGGTAGTCCACACCTTGGACCTGAGAGAAAAATTTTGCCACTAGCCTTGCCTTTTCAGGTGCTGCCATCAGTAGAAACCTTGGTCTGAACCACCCACTTGCATTGAACCAATTTCCTTCCCAGAGGAAGAGAAACTAGCTCCCAAGTAGTGTTTTTCTGAAGAGAATTCATCTCTTCATCCATGGCAACTTGCCATCTCGGATCCTTCCGAGCATGGTACTAGGATTTTGGGTCTACACTAATCATCAAATAACAAGTTTTGGACAGCAAATTAACATGACAAGAGAGCACAATACCTGCTCTTTGGAAATCAGACCAGGTTCTCCTTGGATCATTCGAATTTCCAATGTTATCTCCTGCGGAGGAGAGTGTCTGTCGGGCCCATGTGGGAAGATGATTTTGTACTTCAGGTTCTGATTCAGAATCTAATTTTTTCTACACTGATATCAGAAATCAGAGGATACAAATCAGGGTCATCACCCCCAATTTCATCATCCAAATATTCAGTAGAATAGGAAGGAAATTCAGCAGTTTTCTCCTTCTCTAGTTTCATGTCCTGAAGAGGCTCATCGAACTTGACACTTTCTCGATGATGATCTATTTTTTTTTTATATCCAATAGCTTGAAACCTTTTGATTCATTAGGATACCCAATAAACAGACATTCTATGCTTTGCGGTTGCAAATCCCTTCTTTTATCAAGTGGAATCCAGGCCCATGCAGTGAACCCAAACACCCGCAGGTTCAACACATCTGGCTTGTGTCCGAAATATGCTTTGAAAGGGGTCTTCCCTTTCACAGATGAGTCTGGCACCTTGTTCTGAATGTATGCTACATCATGCATGGCTTCAGCCCACAAATTTGTAGCCAACTTCTTTGATTCCAACATACAGGTGGTCATCTCCTTGAGAGACCGATTCTTCCTTTTCGCTACTCCATTCTGTTGGGGAGTGTAGGGAATTGAATGTTGGACCTGAATACCACTTTGGGAGCATATTTGTAGAAACTCATTACTGACATACTCCCAACCATTATCAGATCTCAAGATCTTTTTCTTAATCCCAAAGGCATTCTCGATCAAGGCCTTCAGTTCAGAAAAATTTTCACATACTTCAGACTTCTTTTTGAGAAAGAAGACTCATGTGTACCTTGAAAAATCATCAATAAAAGTCAGAAGAGACCTAGATCCATTCATGGATGTGATAGGAATTGGACCACTGATATCAGAATGTATCAGCCCCAATATGCATGTGGCTCGGTTTGCCTTCCCCCGATCGAACTTGTGCTCAGGGTGTTTTCCAACCACACAGCCCTTGCAATTTTCAGTGGTTGCCTTGATGACCGAGAGGCCTTCAACCATGGAGTTTTTCTGTAATTTCTGAAAATATTTGAAATTTAGATGGCCAAACCTTTCATGCCACAGCCTAGTAACTTAATTTCCATGAGTTAGAAGAACGGTGGGCTTTGCATCCGCCACAAAGTGGGAGAACTCATAGGTTTTTGCATGATGGTTTGCAAGGCCTTTAGCAATGAGTTTCCTGGATGCAAGTTCTGTTATCTCAACATCATTAGGGCTGAAAGATACTCTCTTAGGCACTCCTGTATGTGTCATCTAATAGACACTAAGGAGATTTGATGCCAGAGACGGTACATACAAAACATTTGAAAAATAGCCATTCTCAAGATCAACCGTACCTTGTCCTTCTGAAATGATGGTGGAGTCATCTCCCATGTGGATGGGGATGGATTTTCCAGTCTCCAAGGATGAAAAGGAGTCTCTTTCAACCATCATTTGGTTTGAATCTCCAGAATCAATCAAGAGTGCTTTGGACTTTGAAGTGTTTTCCATGAGGGCATGACCTTTTTCATGTTGTGGTTCCCGATCTTGCTAATCTCTCCTCTGAAAGATTTTCAGAAGATTGATGTGATTTCTCTCAAGGAGAGAGGTATCTCCATCAAGATTCTTCTTCATATAGGCATGTTCAAGGTGGAATCGCTTCCTGCAGTATGAACACTTGAATTTTTCCTTTCCATGATGCCCTTTTCCTTTGTTCTTCCTTGATCTGGAAGACTCATCATGCTGCTGGTTTTCAACTTTAGTTTTAGGAGCTTTGAATTTAGTTTTTGGGTTCTTCTGCTGCTTTCCTTTGCCCCTCATATCTTTGGGCCCCAATACATGGAGGGATTGATCACAAGAGGATCTGATGATCCCCATCTGGAAAAGCTTATCATGTTCACTTGTTAGAGACTCAATGAAGGAATTGAGTGTAGGCATCTTCCATCCAGGGGTTGTGAGCTTCCCCGCATAGAATGTAGAGACAAAAATTGAATAATCGGCTCCAAGTTTGGAGAGTATGGCGAGGATGAGTTGATCATCCTCTTTCTCCACTTTGCATTGCTTCAATAGTAAGATAATGTGCTTGAACTTTGTGAAAAATTCATTCAAGGTCTCGAAATTGGAGGGATGGAGAGACATCAATTCATTTTCAAGCTGGTAAACTCTCAAATCATCCTGCTTTCCATACAGGGTTTCCAATTTGTCCCAAATTTATTTTGGAGTCTTCAATCCCGAAAGATGGAAAAGAAGATCCCGGGAAACTGAGAGGCACAAGAATCTGAATGCTTCGTCCTTCTTGTTCAAGAATATTGATTTTTCTATTGCAGAACCAGGCTCTTCTTCAGTGTCCATGGTGACTCTATAGAGTCCTCTGGAGCGCAGCTGGATCTCCATGTCTCCTTTCCATGAGTGGAAATTGAACGGAGTCAAAAGATATACTGAGGAGGCCATCTGAATATGCTGGAGCGAATGCTTCACCTGTAGAAAACCTGAATATCACAACAGAAAGGGTAATGTAAGGTCATACAGCCTACACATTTTAGGCTTTCATCACACCCAGTATAGTCAATTAAGCAAGCTTGATCAACAAGTTCTTTACTTAGGGTATTAAGTAATAAGCCTTGGCTTCTGGTGTAGTGCTGGATTTTTGAGCTATTGCTCAATTTTCATGCAAAAATTTGTCAAAAAGCTTGTTTTTGAGAGATTGAGCTTCGTCCCACCGTGAGCTCTGATACCATATTTATCTGTCACAGTAATCTAGGGACTAAACACGAGTCTCATCAAAGATTAATAACAATAAGTCATGAAAATGGTGAAAAAGGGATACAGAATGAGTAGTTGCACTGTATATTCACACAAATAATGAGTAATACAATACAATGATCATGCTGCAAGCATAAATTACAAAGTAATTTGAATTCCCAAGGAGGTCATTTGAATTGGATGAGTGAGTCTAGCTTAACTGAACGTAAGCCACAGTCAACACTCCAGTTAACCACCAATCAAAACCCTAATTGACTCAATTGAGCCCTAACTAAAGTCGGAGTGCAATAAATGACTGAGTCTAACTGAAAGTAGATCAGACACATGTCACAGTAAGCCAACCATCAAGTGGTAGCACTTCAATGACTCCAATGAACCTCGATGAGGTTAAATGAAGTGTAACTGAACATTAGAAGTGGTTGGAGGCGCCCCTATTGACTCCAATTCATTAAATAATCAATTTAATGAAGGAAGGCACCTTCATTGCTTTGTTTAACTGATTGTAACCATCAATTAGCAATATGGTGCATTAATGATACTTAGATCACCCCCGGAGTGCTCCAGTTAGCCTCCTCGAATGTAGGTGAAGGCTAAGTTAGCCTCCTTGACTAAAGGTAGGCATGGATGTGATCTAGATGATGTCATCTAGTGCTCCTCTGATGTTAATTAAGTCAATAATACTTAGGATAGTGGTTTAACTAGGCCAAATTGACCAAAATGACTGTGTAAGGTGGTAAATGTCTCCAACAATTCTGAAATGGAAATGACTGAGGAAAAATTTGTAAGAAGGTTGAAGAAAGGATCAGGTAAATATAAAGGCAAGATTCCCTTTAAACGTTTCAATTGTGGTAAGATAGGCCATTTCACATCTAAATGTCCCCACAAAAAAAAGGTCTAACTTCTGATGATGAAGAGAACTACACATTCAAGAAATACCATAAAGAGGATAAATATAAAAGAAAAGCTTGTGTGCAAATGATGTTGATTCCTCAGAAGAGATAGATAGTGATTCATCTTGTGAAGATAATAGTTTCATGCTTTTGGCCATTGAAGATTTTGAAAATGAATATACAGGAAGTGATCTAAATGATGAATAAGCTATGGTTGATATGTGTTAGAATATAATCCGTCGGGATTATATATTGTAAATAAATAAATAAATTGTTAGGTAGGAATTTGAATAGTTGCATAGGAAGGTGAAAAGGCTAGTTCTCAACCGCCACATGAAATGTATAAATGTATGATATGTCAATGGAATAGATTGAATCGGGAGTTATACCTATCAGTGGTATCAGAGCTTGGCTATTTGCCATAACTCCTGCCTGCTGCATTTCAGTCCTGGCATTCTGCTTGCCAGTCCATTGCCAGACTGCCTGCTCTGTCAGTCTGCCATTTGCATGCATTTCTCTTTGCCAGAGTGCTCTCTTCTCAACCCTAATTTCTTGAGCTGAATGAGTCGCCCTCCTCCTCTTGCATATTGTAGTGAAGACTGAGCCTATGCCTGCTGCGTTGTGAAGACTGCGTTAGTGTGCCTGGTGTGACTGAGTATTGAAGAGGAGACTACGTGTGGGTAATAAGCTACATTATTTTTTATGTATTGTCTATGACCATTGGAAGTGCACAAAAACCCTAATTTGTGCCCTAACTCCTCTTGTGATTGATATCTTTGAGTGCATGAAGAACCAGGCACATTTTGAGTTGAGGGATTATTCAGAAACTTGATTTGTCCATTAACACATCGTTTGAAAGAGTAGACTGCGTGGTATATCCTTTATATGCTGATGGTATTGCTGAATGATATTATGCTTGCTGCGTTGAAGACCTATCAGTGGAACAGAAAATGAATATCTGATATATGCGTTGATATGGTGTGCATATAGCATTGATATTGTGACTGATATATGCGTTGATATGGTGTGCATATATGCGTTGATATTGTGACTTATATATGCGTTGATATGGTGTGCATATAGCATTGATATTGTGATTGATATATGCGTTGATATGGTGTGCATATATGCATTGATATTGTGACTGATATATGCGTTGATATGGTGTGCATATATGCGTTGATATTGTGACTGATATATGCGTTGATATATGCGATGAAGACTGGTATATGCGTTGATATATGCGTTGATATATCCTACATATACTGATATATGTTGAAGCTGATGCCTGAAGACTGAGCCAGAACCTGTGTGGAGACCTGCGTGGAGACCTGCCTGAAGACTCCGTTGGGCTGCCTGTGTGAAGACTGTTCTCTGCAAGAACGTGGAGGAGCTACCTGCTGCGTGGAGGAGTTGCCTGCTGCGTGTGCTATGTTCTGCTATGTTGGAGATATAATTCTTGCTGGAGATATTATGTGTTGAAGATTGCGTTGGAGATATAATGCTTGTTGAAGACTGCGTTGGAGATATAATGATTATCACCTGAATAATGTATGTTGAAGAATAATGTATGCGTGGAGACTGCTACGGCGTTGGTGACTATCTTCGGCTAAGGGGAGGTAAAACATTTTTGTTTGTTGAAATACACAAACCCTAATTCCTGTGCGTGGATGTAAAAGGAACAGTCGGCAAGTATTTTTCATTTATATTGAGTAAAAGGGACCGTGACTAATATATACATGATACATAGAAGACTTCGGTGGAAGATATATGCTGCTGTGTATGATGTTGTAATCTTGAAATGTATAAACCTAGAATTACTGCATTTCTTTCTCTGAAGATGCAACTAGAAGAGCACATGCTGTGTGAGGATACTACACTTGTGAATTGGTGAAAGATTGAAAGCCAATGCGCAGTAAAATAAATCTGGATAATCGAAGTTATAGTTTTCTAGAGTTTAAAAAACAAACCTGTGCAGAGTTTTTTGGTTTGTTTGAGAAATATTTATAAAATCTCGTTGGCTAAGCTGTTGTACTATGAAGACTGTTGGCTGAATATTCACACCATTACCAATTGCATAAAGACCCTGAAGGTTGCGAATTGGTACTGAATTTCTTCTCCCTGAATTGCTACGAATTGAAGCTGTGATACTGTCATTGTATCACTTTAAAACCTGAAGTTGAGATTGTAAATCACCTTGGCAGAGACTGTAGACCTGCAAGGTTATTGTTTTTGTCTTTGTCATATTAAGATCAATATTGTAAATTACACTAACAGTTGTAAAAGATGCAATCTATAGCATCTATTGTTGGTGATGTCCTCACTGGCAAGGAAACATATCCAAAATGGTCTAGAAAGATCAAGAAATCAAGCGAGCTTGTCGAAGAATCCCTTGACTTTGTTCAGAAAACAAAGAATTGGTCCAAAGACCCTTCCAAGGGAGATTGCAGCAAGAGAGGACGAGGAAGAAGAAACTTCAGAGGCAGAGGGGGTAGAAACAAAAGATCAGATTTGCAGTGCAAGCATTGTGGAAAGACTGGGCACACATCAGATCAGTGTTGGGCTTCGTGGGACTCCATTAAAGACAAACATAACCAGAAGAAAGATGACCAAGATGCTAGTAAATCTTCTGATTCTTGTATTGTTGCACATTGTAATCTTGGAATTAATGAAATGACTTCACTTTCATCTTACAAAGATTGTTGGCTGCTTGATACTGGTGCAACATCACACATGACATTTAGAAAAGACTGTTTTGAAGAACTTAATGAAACAATAGATGGCATAGTTTACTTTGCAGATAAGTCAAGTCTTAAACCAAAGGGAATGGGCACCATTCGACTGAAGATGGCTGGATTCCCTGATTTCTTATTGAAGAATGTTCTCTATCTTCCAGAGTTGTAGAGAAGCCTGTTGTCCTTGGTGGAGATTCGACAGCGAGGCCATTCCATCCACATGTTTGATGGAATCATTGAAATAAGAAAGTCCTCTGACAACCAAGTCATCATGACTGGATACGAAGATGGGAAGCTGCTGAAGCTAAAGGGTTCATCTGCAAGAGTTCAGAACTATGCCTACCTCTCTCAGCATGGAGAAGGTAATTTGTCTTCTAGTTCATTGTGGCATGCAAGATTTGGTCATCTAAATTATAACAGTCTTTGTTTGTTGAGAAAGAATGGTGTATTTGGTTTTCCCACCATTCCCAAAGAGAATAACAAATGTGATGCATGTATATTAGGGAAACATAGTAAGATGCCATTCCATGAGTCTAATTTCAGAGCAAGTAGGAAATTAGAATTAGTACATTCTGATTTATGTGGCCCAATGCCAACTCCTTCAGCAAATGGGAATAAGTATTTTATGACATTTGTTGATGACTACTCAAGAATGTGCTAGATTTACTGTTTAAAGACAAAATCAAAAGCATTTCAAACATTCAAAGACTTTCATGCATTGATAAAAAAACAAGCACAATCAAAAATTGGTACACTTCGTACTGATAATGGGAAAGAATACACCTCAAATGCTTTTGAAGATTATCTTTGCCAACATGGAATTGCACATCAGACTACCGTTCCCTACAATCCTCAACAAAACGGTGTAGCAGAAAGAATGAATAGAACCATAATGAATATGGTTCGCTCTATCATGTTTTTCAAAAATGT
>LPNX010936274.1:107604-130626 GCA_001517045.1 Pseudotsuga menziesii | reverse complement strand
GGATTAAGAGGGGGATTGTTAGAATATAATCCACCGGGATTATATATTGTAAATAAATAAATAAATTGTTATGTAGGAATTTGAATAGTTGCATAGGAAGGTGAAAAGGATGGTTCTCAACCGCCACATGAAATGTATAAATGTATGATATGTCAATGGAATAGATTGAATCGGGAGTTATACCTATCAATATGGAAGGTGAACTAATCAGTGCTCTAGAAGAGATTGACAAACTCATACGAAAGAAGAGATTGATGCAGTATGAAAATAATGGTAAAAAACCAAGTAAAGATCTTCCTCTGTTAAAGTTGGAATTAGAACAGGAAAAAAAATAGAAGATATTCTGAAACGACAATTAACAAAGGAGAAAAAGAGATGTGAAGCATTAGAAGAATAAGAAGTGACGGCTAGAAACGAATTGGAGAAATTTCAAGCTTTGAATCACCAAAATCTATCAAGTATTAAAGATTCAAAGAACTAAACAACATTCTAAGTAAGCAAAGGTCTCCATTGTTAAAAATAGGTATCGACCATGAAGAAGGGTTGAGTAACAATCACTCAGAAAACAAGTAATCAGATGAGTTGATTAAATTTCAAAGTAGCAAATAGTCAAAATACAAACATACCTTGCAAACAAAATGAAATGAAAATGAAAGAAGTACCAGAATCAGGAATTTGGATCAAAAATATCAATCAAGATTTGCTAAGGAACAAAGTCAACAAAAAGGAAGACAACCAAGATTCAGATACCAAAAAATTTCCATGGTTACTGATATTGTTGTTCTAATTTTGGTCACAAAGCTGCAAATTGTGCATTTAATTTTAGAAGTATGCAATTAAGGATATCAAAGAATAGTCAATTGCTGCAACATAGAAGAAGACAATCAATGAGTAAACAAGAACATCGTACAACTTAGTTCAGAACTAAAATAAGAACACATGATAGACATATCAATTCTTTTGATCTATTGTACAATGAGCCAGAATGTTATTTTTGTCATAATTTTGGACACAAGGATTCAGACTGTCATCTAAAGAATTACAAATTTGATCTGAGAGTGAGTTACTCAGCTAGAAGTGCTGAAGTTTGGAAGAAGAAAGAAAATAACAAGTGTTTTTTAGTGCTTTCTATTCAAAGGAAAAAAAGGCCCCTAGTATGTTGACATTGGATGTTCCAAACACATGACTGGTGATAAAAGTAAGTTTCTATCTCTAAGTGAAAATAAATCAAGAAATGTAACTTTTGGAAATGATGATCCAGGGAAAATCAAAGGAAAAGGAATGGTAACATTGAGTAATTGCAAAGGGAAAGCCCAATATGTGTTGTTTGTAGATGGACTGAAACATAAGATTCTTAGTGTCAGCCAGGTTTGTGATAGAGAATGTGAAGTTGTTTTCACTTCTAAAGATTGCAAGATAAAATTTGTACCCTTAGGAAAGTTGGTTGCAAAAGGCATAAGAACATAAAACAATGTCTATGTCTTGAAAGAAGGAAAAGAATAATGGCATCTAAGCAAGTATGATGAAAGTTGGTTATGGCATAGGAGACTTGGACACCTAAACTTTGATCACATAATCAAGCTTATTACCAATGGGGAAGTAAAAGATCTTCCAAAAATATCAAATCCATATGACTATGTTTGCAAACCTTGTCAAATGGGAAAATTGACTCACGAAAAGTTTAAATCCAAGAACTTCACATCAACAGACAAACCTCTTCAGTTAGTACATATGGATTTGTGTGGACCATCAAGAAAGGAAGGCACGGGAAGAGAAACATATTTTATGTTGGTCATTGATGATTATTCCAAACTCATATGGGTTTCCTTTCTAAAGGAAAAATCTGAAGCATTTGAAAAGTTCAAAATTTTTAAGGCTCTGACTGAGAATCGAACAGGAAAAAGACTAAAGGTAGTAAGGTCAGGATAGAGAAGGACAGTTTAGTTCATGAAACTTAAAAAAAAAAATTCATTAAAATGGAATTAAAAGAGAGTATACTATTCCATGGACCCCACAGCAAAATGTAGTAGTTGAGAGACAGAATAGGTCAGTTCAATAGATGGAAAGATCAATGATGAATGAAAGGAATACTTCTCAGACATACTGGGTAGAGGCAATTCACACAGATGTCCATATTATTAACAAATCTCACTTAAGGACAAACATTGATAATACTCCTTATGAATTGTGGTTTGGAAGACCTCCTTCAATCAAACATTTTAAAGTCTTTGGAAGTAAATGTTATATTAAAAACAATGATGAACATCTTGGCAAATATGATGACAGGGATGATGAAGGTATATTCTTAGGATATGCTACAAACAATAAAGGGTACACATGTTATAATAAGAGGATGCATAAATTGCTTGACTGTATTGACATTAAAATCGATGAAGGAATTTCTGTAAAAGATATTCAAATAAGAAGTGTTGAACCAAATACAGAGGATACAGTTGAAGTTGAGGAAGAAAATGTCCAAGAATCATAAAAAGAAGATTGAGATTCAAACGATGAAGGTGCAAACATTCAGACAGATTCAAAACAATAGACATAAACAAAACCACCTTCTAGAATTATTCAGAAGAAACATCCTGAAAATCAGATAATTGGTGCCAAGAATTAAGGCATTCGGATAAGAAGAAAATTGATTAAAGCTTCAAAACAATCTTAGGCTGCTTTCCTATCTATGATTGAACCTAGAAATTTTGAAGAAGCTAGTGAGGATGAAGATTGGATTAGAGCCATGAATTAAGAGCTTGATGAGTTTGAGAAGAATAATACTCGGGAGTGTATTCCTAGACCTAAAGATAAGACTGTAATATGATCGAAATGGGTGTTTAAAAATAAGATGAATGAACAAGGACAAATTATGATGAATAGATCATGATTGGTCTCTAAGGGGTATGCATAAGTTTAGGGACGGGATTTTGATGAAACCTTTGAACCAATGGAAATATTGGAAGCTATTAGGATGTTTATTTCCTATGTCAGTCATAAGAACTTCAAATTGTATCAGATGTATGTTAAGTTAGCATTCCTCAATGGAGATCTAATAGAAGAAGTCTATATAGAGCAACCTGAAGGGTTCCAACTGACAGGTATCAATGACTATGTCTGCAAACTGAAGAAGGAACTATGTGGATTGAAACAAGCACAAAGATCCAAGTATTATAGACTAGATAAATATATACAGGACAAAGGATTCAAGAAAGGTAATGTTGACAGTAATTTGTACATCAAATATGAAGGTGATGATTTATTAGTTGTTTTGGTGTATGTAGTTGACATTATTTCTTGATGTACTAATGATTCTTTTGTTCAGTGGTTTTCTAATGTCATGCAATATGAGTTCAAGATGTCAATGATAGGAGAATTGTCATTCTTTATTGATCTCCGCATTATTCAAAATTATGAAGATTTATTTCTCTCCCAAGAGAAGTATTTGAAGGAGATGTTGAAGAGATTTCACATGCAAAATTCTTCATCTTTTATTACGCCTATGGTTGTTGGTTGTGAACTTAGCAAGGATGATCCCTCACCTGATGTTGATCAAAGAACATATCGATCAATGATAGGTAGTATTTTGTACATCACATCATCTCGTCCTGATATAATGCAATTTGTTGGAATGGTAGGAATATTCCAGTCTGCTCCTAAGAAAATTCATCTGGTGGCTATTAAGAGGATATTCAAATATTTGAAGGGCACAATGACTTATGGTCTTTTGTATCCTAAAAATCAGAATCTTTAGTTAAGCACATATTCAGATGTTGATTGGGAAAATTATTTGGATGAAAGAAATAGCACAACTGGAGGTGCATTCTTCTTGGACGATTCTTTAGTTGCGTGGATGACTAAGAAGAAAGGCTTTATATTGTTATCTACTATAGAAGCTGAATGCATTGATGTTTCCAACCATCGTACACAAGTACTCTAGATGTTCCATACATTGGGAGATTTGGAGGTAAAATATGTTGATTTGATTCCTCTGCATTGTGATAATAAGAGCACCATTAGTGTGTCCAAGAATACAGTCCTCCATTCAAAGACTAAGCACATACCAATTAAGTATCACTTATTAAGAGAGCAGGTCACAAATAGAGTGGTTCAATTGAATTGCATTCCTTCTACATAATAGATTGTTGATATCTTTACTAAACCTTTACCAAAGACACAGTTTGAGTACCTACGCCAGAAGTCGGGTATCATATCTTATTCTGGATAACTTGTTCACTTTGATAGGGACAATTGTGTTATAGACTCTTCTTTGAAATTTATTTCAAAGGGATAGAAGTTATTGTTGCTACAGATGACAAGCAGCTGATGATTACAAATACAACATGCATCCAGAATTTGAAGGTTGCCATCAATGCCAAAGGGGGATATTGTCGACATTATGATAGGTATTGCGAACATATGGAAACAAATCAGATTGTGATATGGTTGTCATTGATGGAAACGCATAGTTCCAAGCATATGATACAACATCAAGAAGGACAAATAAGCAAAATACTCAAACAAATCGACGGTTGTGGATGAATTCCACAAGAGAAAGGTGTAGGAAAATTAACGGGTCCACAAAGATAAGGTGAAGTTACGCATTGATATCATATCGAAGAATGAAATCAAATACGCAATAGATCGACGTCAGGGAAATAATCCTCAAAGTAAATATGCATGGAAGATAACATTCTGGAGCGCCAAAGTGAAGTTATGTGTTTGATAACCGATCAACGAATAGAGTTGAAGCCGCGGTAGAATCGACGGTTTGTGCAAAGATCCGCAAGATAAAACACGAGAAGAAAGTTTAAACACAAATATGATGAATATATATGACAGTTAAGAGAGAGCTCGCAACAGATCTACGATTGCAAAGCGATCTATCAATTTATAGCGAGATCCGCATTTGATCTTAGATCAACGGCTAGGATTGAATCCACAAGAAATCGATGGTTCAGAAGAAATGAGGAAACAAAGTTGTGGGAGAAAAATTTCGAAAGTAGTTTGAACAAATTTGGAAAACCTACAATCCGCAATCTGCATCTGATCTAAGATCGACGATCGGGAAAGAGTGCACAAGAAATTGATGACGCGGAAGATTTTTTGTGGAAAATGAATTGCGAAAGTAGTTTTTAAAGAAAATCGAAATGCATACATGAAATCAACAATGTGAAACAACCACAATATGATCAAAGTTCAGGAAATACTTTGGAAGATATTGGCTACGTAGAATTAGTTTTGAAGAAAATTGAAATGCACACCCAAAATCCGCAATCCACAATATCTGAAATCTTTTTCAGATCGACGATCAGGAGAGAGTCTGCATGAAATTGGCAGTGCTGGAAAAGTATTGGGGAACCAGAACTATGGAAACATAGATTTGTGAAAAAATATAGTTACGAAAGGAGTCAGGGTTGCAAAAAAAGACAATTGTGGAAGGAGTTAGTGTTGCAGAAAATCTAATCTATGGGAAGACTAAGGTTGTGAAAGCAAGATTTCTTGTTGATGCGCTAAAGACAAACATGGTTTTGCTTCTTCATGAATTTTTTTGAATGCAAAAGAAAATCATCACGAATAGTTATGAATTCAAGAATGATTGGGTTCCTTTCCTTTCATGAGTCATTGAATGGTTTTGGATCAGTTATGAAACTGAAGAGTCGGGCATACAAACAGGTGAAGGAAATAAAGATTGGCATGCATAAAAGGATGGTTCAGACATGGCTGCTTAGTGCTCTCATCATGTAGAGAGATAGTGCATGGACCATCGATGAAGGGGAATTGCAGAATGAAAGAGGATCCGAACCACAGAGGACTCTGAGTTCTTTCAAGAATACGCAGAACAAAGACAGTAACAAGAGTTGAGTTTGAATACACAGATACATAAGTATATCTGAAAGTGTAATAGATTTGGTATGCATAGTTATATATGTTTTCTGCAAATTGTATTGAACGTGTTTAAATATAAGGAATAAGGGTGGTAGGGTGGTGCTAGGAAAAACATGGTGTCTTCTCTATACAAGTTGGAGCATGTACAAGTGGAAGTGGGTAATTCCACTTAGTAGTAGCTAGAGAATTGTATCTTTTAGTGGGTTCTAGAAAAAACATGAGGGTTGGTGCTCTCAACAAATAGGAGCTTGTAAACAAAGGTTGCAGCCTCATTTGAGTAGGTTCTCAAACAAAGATGATGTAAATGATTTGGAGCTGCTTATTTGTCTATGTCTCTATCATGTGTGTAATTGATGATTACCATTCCTTTCATTATACTTATTGCATTATCATGACTATAAATTTGTGATCAATAATAATGGTTTAAAAATTAAAGATTGTTTAATCTTGGAAATAACTTATTCGTGCCCCCCCACCCCCCCCCACCCCCTCTCAATTATTTGAGTAATATCGACTGTTTGTGGATGAAA
The DNA here is from genome assembly GCA_001517045.1 of Pseudotsuga menziesii. Taxonomy (NCBI): domain Eukaryota; kingdom Viridiplantae; phylum Streptophyta; class Pinopsida; order Pinales; family Pinaceae; genus Pseudotsuga; species Pseudotsuga menziesii. The sequence goes on along the minus strand of LPNX010936274.1, from coordinate 124,210 downwards.
GGAAATGCTCTTCTTCAACATGGTTTCCATAAGTTCCCACAAAGTTGACCAAAACTTTCAAAGAAAGTGAGAACCCCGATCTGATACAATGGAAGTGGGTAACCCAAAATGAACCCAAACATTTTGGAAGAACAATTGAGCAATCAATCTGTTGTGACCTGCTTTTTACAAGGCATTAGAATGCACATATTATTAAACCTATCCACAACCACATACAAGTAATCATGACCTTTCCTAGACATTGGTAACCCTCCCATAAAATCCATAGACACACTTTTCCATGGACAAGAAGGTACAAGGAGTGGAGTGTAAAAGCCCAATTTTCAGTTACATGGATTACTAGTAGCACACATAACATGCTCCTTTACATATTTGGATACAGTTTCATCCATCTAAGGCCAATAACAATACCTCTAAAGTTGAGTTATTGTCTTTCCTACACCAAAATTACCAAATATAAGAGAAGTATGGGCTTCTTTTATTATATGCACTCTTTCACTCTATGGAATACAAATCTTGCCAAGATGATTCAATAACTTATCATTAACATGATAGTTCAATTCCTCATTTTGTTTTCCATTCATTAAAGATTCATGCACATCTTTAAAGTCTCCATCCTGTTTTTATTTTTCAATGTAAATGTCATGAGCCAATGGAGTATTTTGCAATATAACAAATGCACTTGTTGGAGGTCTTAATAACATGTCTGAAACTTTAGGCTGAATTCCTTTTTTTATATTTCATAACTAAATGAAAATGTTGTAGAAATCCCATCCATCTAATTGTCATGATTGGTGTAGCTTAGTTTGTGGGTGAAGATATTGAATGGGTTGATGATCAATATGTATGATTGTCTCTTTACACATTAAATAATGTTTCAACTTCTTCACACTTTGTTCTAATGCATATTGTCACATGCCCCAATTTGCTAAAACAATTTAATGTTATTTGAGGAACATTGTGTTATATTTTATGCTAATTTTGTAATTGATGACCCAGTGGGGTCAAGAATAATTAATGTAATTCAAAATATGTTATTTATAAATAAATAAATGATGAGACAATAGCTTAGGGAAGCTGTTAAAAGAGTGTTTACTGGTTAATTGGTGGAGGAAACTGGGTGGAGAGTAAATTGACAAGTGGCAGCATCCTCAAACTACTTCCAAATGTTGCAGGTGGAAACCTCCCTATATTAGTGGTCATGATTCCCCAAGAAAGTGGAATCAAAACAGGTGGCTCATTAAATGAAAACTGACCCAGAAGACCTAGGCATCTCTATAAAATTTCCCATTGAAAATAGCTGAGGGCTCATGCTAGAAGTGATCATTCAGGGTGAATGAATTTACTCGAGATAAATTCAATGGAGGGGACAATTGAAGTGAGTTTGAGGGGTTAACTATTGATAATGAACTTATTGCAGCTTTTAGATTGAAGTTCATACTACTGTGAGCAGATTTTAATTACTGAGGTAATTGGACCAGTCAGGTGACAAAGGTCTTAAAGCTATATTCTCCACCCAGTTCTCTGCCAAGAAGACCAGGAACAAGCTTGGGGGTCCTAAGGAAGCGTTGTCTGAGCGCTCTCCGGGAGTTTGGTAGGGAGGAACAACCTCCTTAAGCTTTTGTCATCTTATCATTGACAGGTTCTATTTGTCTTTATGTTATTATATTTATTTATTGTCTTCAGTAAAATGTTTATTAGTTTCTAACTACAGGCATGTTAGTATTTAATTAGGGTTTATGAAGAAAGGAGTAACTGTGTAATGTTAGACTTGGTAAATTACAGATTATGTTAGAAATAGAAATGAATATGCAAAATGAGAAACAGATAGAATTAGAATTTCCATATTGTATTTTTCCACGCCTGACAAAGGAAGTACTCTAGTACAGCTGGGTGTTTAGGTGAATAAGATGATTCTTTCACTTGAATGAAAACTGTAACTCAATTTTACTTTAGTTTGCTTATGATTTCTACTGTAAAGAAGTAGTAAATATTGCCTGCATTTATTTACTTCTGTTATAAACTAAAAGATAGGTATGTAAAAGAATAGTAATAATATTATTTATAGAAATAATTCTAGTATTAGTATTCTTTATAAAATATAGAAATTACAGTTTAATAATTAAACATAAGTATAGTAAATAGGCTAACATCTAAGAACCAGGTAAAAAGAATTTGTAAAACATTTTTATAACATTGAATTCTAGACACTATGTGTCTCTGTCTAAGACATAAGGATTCTACTATAATCTATTTAGAACCACAGAAGTTATTGGAAGATAAATATACCCTATTTACAAGTTTGCAGCAATAAACCCTAATCTTTCTTAGCTGAAAATTATAAACAAACTGTAAAAATCATTAAAGAAATCATTAAATAAATAGAGCTAAAAATTACTATTTATAATAATACTATTATCGAGCTGTAGGGTTTACTTATTAATTAACCCTTTAAAAGCCAAAAGCAGAGTAAAATATTACTCTTAAACACAATAATTTTTCCCATAAACTGTGCATTGGAAATCATTATAAATACAGGGTAATAATTAAAAATATTACATAAACAAATTATTGAAAACAAAATTAAAATAATCAAATATTACTTAAACCATTTGCAAATACAAAATCCATTAATAAGGAATGGCTTACAGCCTTTAGAGTCAAAGGGGCGAGGCTCAGTCCTGTTAATAAAACCAAAATATGCAATATATATATATATATATATATTAAACGGTATCCAAATAATTTACTGACAAGAGGAAAATCTTGTTCCCATTTACAATCCCAACTGTTTCACAGTCTTCCTTCACCAATCAAAACTTTTTTTTTAAACTAAAACTTAGCTAGACAGAGGTCGATAGCCCCACTGAGTTAGAGCTTGGCTCTTTTCTTTTTAAAATAAAAGCAATTACATTGTTCAGGCTGTAAGGCTAAAAACATCAAAGTAAAAACCAATTACATCATGGCTTCCAGAGCCTTCTTCACCCTGCACGAAATACCCTTAAAGGGTTTCTAAGAACTTTACAAATAGCAAACAAGGTGGAAACATAAGCTAACAAAGAACCGAGGCTGTGCCATTACAACCACAAGAACCAACTTCCAACAACCATAACGTCACACAGGAAGAAACCCTCGATGGAACCGAGGCTTACCAGTTGGATGCTCATGAAAAGACTAAAGAGTGAGCTCGTTTTCACCTACAGTATTGGAGCCGGAAGCAGGAACCTGCAAGTTCCAAACCAAATCTTTTTAAATATTTGTTTGCAAAAAAATTGTAAAACCCTCGTAAGAAAAACAAATGAAAAACCGATTTTAGAGTAATAGTTTACCTGTTGAAACTTGGAGTCGAAACTGATAAGAGATGGCCACACCAGGTCACATTTGGCACCAGGCCAAAAGGAAGAAGCTGTGAAGTCACCTCTTTTGATGTATATGTAACTTCGGAATGTATTCTTCTATGTATCTTATGTATTGTAACCTGATGTTTATTCCGAGATTTTTCTATTATGTATTTGAGTCATGTGATCATGCCCCAATGTTCCGATCGAGAGGATTAATAATGTAATCAAGTGATATCAAGTCATTAGGTAAGTCCCCACAGTTTCGGGGCACTCGAGTTATTATACACTAATTAAGGTGTAGGCTCGAGTAGTAATTGTTAGGTTGAGCCTACGTGTGAAAATGAAATTCAAGTGAACGGATGAATATAAATAGAGAGTGAGAGTCTCTCTATTTATCACTTGTGAAATACATCACTTGCTCTCCCAAGTGTGGCGCACTACTGAAGAAGGAAATTTTGGGACTAGACAAAAGACAGAAGACTACTGCTGTTTTGGGAGATCTCTTACTGTTTTGGTGCTAATTCTATCTTAGAGGAATTTGCGGGGTTTTCTCCTTTATGGTTTCCCTGAGGAAAATCTCTTTGTGTCTCTTGTCTCTTGTGATGTGCTTATGTTTTATTGTTGTGCTTGTTATTCTCTCAGTGAAAAGATCCTAAGATCATAATGCTAGCTTAATGTGATGAAAAACTAACATGGTATCAAAGCTAACCTGAGAAGAAGACATTGTGCAGCTACAGGAACTAGGGCTTCCTATTTTTTGGATCTTCCTCCATAGATTTTCGGCAAAAGTATGCTAGGATGACTCTCCATTGAAGGGTGCATCTTTCTATCGATGCGGAATTCAATTTCAAGCATTTTCAGTTTCGATGTGGAAATTAGGGCTTTCTACATAAGAGGAATTTTTGAGTGAGACCAGCATAGGATTGTTCTCCTCATCAAAACCAAAGTTTAGAGACCTATATCAAGAAATTTGGTTGGGTGAAACTCTGGGAAAGTCAAACCCTAGTTTGACCCTGAGCTAGGAAAAACCCTAAATACTAAACCTGCTAAGTTTTGGTACAGTCGCTATATTCCAAGATTGGAAACGTCTCAGGCGCTGAAAATTGCAGGGGGAGAAGATAAAATCCATATGAACGCTGTGTCCAAAAATTAGACTCTGATTCGCTATATTCTGGGAGATATGATCTCTTCAAGTTAGGGTTCCAGCCTCTTCCAAAATTCATCCCTAAATAGGACATCTGGGGAGATCTGCAATATCTTGGGCTACAGAGGTCCAAATGGAATTCCTGAAGATGTTACAGAAAGGGAAAGGAATTTACTTTTGGTGATATGAATATCAGACTCAAAATATGAACCAGTGACACGTGAAATTCCGTACAACTTTGCTATTCTGAACAGTCCTGTAACAGGTCACCTTGGGAAAAGGATCATAAATCCCAAATGGTGAAACCAATTCTGATGAAACCTATGATTTTGGATCAGGGACATGCAATGTTACCTCATTACAAAATTTAAGACACATAGGATTAGTAATTTCGGATATATCACAGAAACAGTAACAAGCATTTCTGTAGAAGAAATCAGAAAATTAGGGCTTCCTGTTTCGGGAGCTTCCCTCCACTGTTTTCAGAAAAGGAGTACATTGGACAGCTCCATTTGAAGAGATCTATCTGTTTGTCCAATCAGATCTTAAATATTCCAAGTTTTGAAAATTAGGGTTTCTGCGACAAACCCTAGATCAGCGAACTTCAGGACAAGGACGGACACCTCAAATCGGTAAGATCTAATCCTTTGCTATTTCCATTTGAGGTTCTCATTTCAATATGATATATCACATCAGCTTGGTGAAAAGCTTGCAGAATTTGACAACTTCCAAGCCTGGAAGTATATGATCTCTCTGAAGAAAATGGATTGGACACCTACATGAGTATAGAGGTTCCAGTTTCAGAGGGAGACGAGGTTAGAAGCCTTTCACAAGAAGAAATTGGTAAAGGCCAAAGAAGACATCATGCTCATGTTGCAGAGGATGACGAACCATCCAGAAAGAGATCCAGATATGAAAGTGAAGATTCTTCAAGTGAGGATGAATATGTTCTGATATCAGCTCTCACAGGTAACATTACTCATGGAATGTGATGATTGGCTTATAGACAGTGGTGCTTCCAAACATATGACGGGATTCAAGGAATCCTTTGTAAGATTGTCAGAACATGAATCACCTCACAAGATGAAACTAGTAGATGACTACCAATAACCAATAAAAGGTAGTGGGGAATCTTCATACAAGCTAGACCCTGGTAAGTCTTTAACAATGAAATAAGTAAGAAGAACCTTCTCTCCATTTCAGCATTGATGCAAAAAGGAATGCAGGTTGCATTCATAGATGGTCAAGTCATCATGTGGCCAAAAGGAAAGACTATCGATGATGCAGTAGTGATTGGAGAACAAGAAGGAGGCTTGTACAAATTGAAGGGCTATCCAGAACAAGCCTTGATCCATGATATGGTAGAGCCAAATGAGCTTTGGCATAGAAGGCTTGCACATGTGCACTACAGAGCACTACCTATTACAAGCAAAGCTGTTGAAGGACTTCCAAAATTCCAAGCAAAGCATGATGGAGTTTGCAAAGGATGTGCGAAAGTGAAGAATACAAAGAAGACATTTCCTAACAGTGAAAGCAAAGTCAAAGGCATTCTAGAAATCATCCACTCCGATGTATGCGGTCCAATGTCATCAAACTCACTAAGCGGGTATGCATACTATGTTTCTTTTATTGATGATTTTTCTAGAAAGACATGGATTTACTTTATGAAAAACAAAGATGAAGTGTTCAGCAAGTTCAAGGAATTCAAAGCCTTGATCGAGAACCATACTGAAAAGAAGATCAAGACCATTCGATCAGATAATGGTGGAGAATTCACTTCGAATGAATTCAAAGAGCTATGCAAAGAAGCAGGGATTAAGAGGGAGTTGTCAACTCCTTATAATCCACAACAGAATGGGGTTGCAGAATGGAAGAACAGAACTATCATGGAAGCTGCAAGAGCTATGCTTCATGATCAAGATCTACCTATGCATCTTTGGGCTGAAGCTGCTAGAACAGCAATGTATGTATAGAACCGTACTCCATATAGAGTACTCGAGAACAAGACTCCTGAAGAAGTCTTCTCCGGAAAGAAACTCCAAGTCAGCCATCTCAAAATATTCGGTTGTCCCGTGTACATACATATTACAAAAGAGAAGAGAACAAAACTAGATCCTTCAAGAAAGAAGGGCATATTTGTGGGTTACTCTAAAAGCTCGAAGGCTTATAGAATCTACTTCCCAGGATACAAGAAGATTGACGTCAGTAGGGATGTAACATTTAATGAAGACACTGCTTACAACAAATCCAGAAAGAGACCTACTGAAGAACCTAAAGAAGCAAAAGCAGAAGCACCCAGGATCCGTGATACAACCATGAATGAAGAAGACGATGAAGCTAAAGGATCAAGAAGCAGTATACCCACGAAACAAATAAAGATAAGTATTCAATTGTCATTTCATGATATTGTTTTGTTATGCATTTGTTTATATTTAGTTATTGTATTATGCATGATAGGATGTTTGCATTAATAACAGTATACTACTAATATGCATGTGATGGGTAAGTAGCTCATGGTGCTATACAACTCTCCATTGCTACTTATCTAGAATGAAACCTCTTTGCTGACATATTGGATTAGTGCACAATCTCAATGTTGTCCTGGTAGAGATGGAAGGCATCTAGAAAGTTTCAGTGAGATATGGATGAATGTTGTATTGGCTAAAGTAGTTGCATGATCATATACTTATGCATAGTAACTTGCCAGTATGAATATTCCTTATGAAATGTTTCTCACCATACAAATGCATTTGACTTGTAGGAAAGATCGCATACATAATCGCCTACAAGCAAAGAAGAATGAAGACTTGTTCCGAAGAACAAGTGACGACAGTTCAAAGACAAAGAATAATATGACGAGTGCAGTGACATCATTGATGCAGAACCTTCCAGCCACCAAGAAGAAAGGGAAGACCAGTTCAAGAAGAATGATGTCTGGGTGCAGTATCGAGACCTGAAGAGAAGTTCATAGTTCCATCATGCAGTAGATGGAAACATCGTGGGATACAAAGCAAGATTCGTAGCACGAGGCTTCTCATGAAAAGAAGGCCTAGACTACGAAGAGACATTTGCAGCCAGTAAGAGTTTAAACACATACATGATGATCCTGATGAAGATCTTAACCTTTGCTACAAGGTTGAAGATGTAATTATATACACTAGATGATCACATAGAAGATTAGTAGCATAGGAAGCTACTTGTCACTCCGGTACAGAATGTTTCAGTGCATAGAGTACAGGAGACAGAGGGAGTATGATGCTCTGTTTCAGAAGGAGTGACTACAGAATATCTTGAGGTTCGACATGGTACAACAGGATGGGCATATTACTGATGAATCTAGGCTTTACTGAGAGTAAAGTGGATTCCAACCTTTGCTTCAAGGTTGAAGGCAGAAGACCAGTGATGTTCCTGTTATGTGTCGATGCACTATTGTTCTAGGCATGGAGGTGTGGCAGAGTACAGATGGAATATTCCTTGGACAAGGGAAGTATGCAGTAGAGATCCTGAAGAGATTTGGGATGATGGACTGCAAGGCTTTGGCTACACCTATGGCATCAAACCTGAAGCTATTGAGTGATGCTTCATCAGAGTCGGTTGATGCTACGATGTATCGTCATATGATTGGGTCATTGATGTACCTGACGAACACGAGACCAGACATTTGCTTTGCTGTGAACACCTTGAGCCAATAATTGACAGATCCAAGAAGTGTTCACTTGATTGCTGCAAAGCATATTCTGAGGTACCTGAAGGGTACAGTTGATTATGGGCTCAAGTACGATGTGAATCAGAAGATTAACCTGGAGGGTTATGTTGATTCAGATTGGGCAGGCAGTGCCATCGACAGGAAGAGTACTTCGGGATGTTGCTTCAGTATGGGATTAGGTGTGATCTCTTGGTTTAGTAGGAAGCAATCCTGTGTGGCACTGAGTACAGCTGAAGCAGAGTATGTCGCAGCTTGTTCAGCTAGTTGTGGGGCAGTATGGCTGCGGAAGCTACTATCTGATATATTTGATCTCCCATTGGATGCTACTTGTATACATTGTGACAACCAGAGTTGCGTAAAGTTGTCATAGAATCCAGTGTTCCATGACAGGTCGAAGCATATCAAGATCAAATATCACTATATCAGGGATATGGTGCAGAGAGGAGCAGTGAAGATCCTGTATGTTGCGACGGAGGAACAGATAGCTGATGTATTGACGAAGCCATTGGCTAGGCTGAAGTTCGAGTACTTCAGAGAGAGACTTGGTGTTCTCCAGATCGAGGCTTCCTCCCAGAGAAAGTGATGAGACCCATAGCCATTCTGACATGGTGAGAGGATTGGTTCCTTCCATGGTCAGATGTAAGGGCTGAGCCATTCCGTCATGGTGAGAGGATTGGTTCCTTCCATGACTAATATGAGTGCTGAGATCCATAGCCATTCTGACGAGCAGGTCAGATGTAAGGGCTGAGCCATTCTGTCATGGTGAGAGGGTTGCTCCCTTCCATGTCAGATATAAGTGCTGGCCATTCTGTTGAGTAGGACAGATGTAAGGGAATTTGCCATTCTAGGAATGGAGGCACCTGGTCAGTTACCAGGATCACTCAGTGTAAAAACTGAGTAGCCATTCTGATGTGATAGACGGATGTGTTCCCACTTGATCAGATGTAAGGGCTGAACCATTCTGCTCATGGCTAAAGGATTAAGTTCCTTCCATGTCAGATGTGAGTGTTGGCCATTTTGACGAGCAGGTCGGATGTAAGGGAAACTTCCATTCTCTAGGAGAATGGAGGCACCTGGTCAGTTACCAGGTAGCTCAGTCGAGGAGGACTAGGGGCCATTCTGATATGATTGTTGGGATGTGTTCCCCTCATGATCAGATATGAGTGCATGCCCTTCCATCATTGTGAGCAGGATGTGTTCCCGCGTGGATGGATGTAAGTGCTGAGCCTTGTCACAAATGATAGTAGGTGTGTCCTATCATGCTGGTGACTGTAAGTGATGTGCCATGTCACAGATGATAGTAGGTGTGTCCTATCATGCTGGTGACTGTAAGTGCTGTGCAATTTCGCAGATGATAGTAGGTGTGTCCTATCATGCTGGTGACTGTAAGTGCAGTGCCTTTTCACAGATGGTAGTAGGTGTGTCCTACCATGCTAGTGATTGTAAGTGCAGAGCCTTTTCACAGATGGTAGTAGGTGTGTCCTACCATGCTAGTGATTGTAAGTGCAGAGCCTTTTCACAGATGGTAGTAGGTGTGTCCTACCTTGCTGGTGATTATAAGTGCTGAGCCTTTCCACAGATGGTAGTAGGTGTGTCCTACCATGCTGGTGGATGTGAGCACTGTGCCTTTCCACAGATGATAGTAGGTGTGTCCTATCATGCTGGTGAATGTAAGTGCAGTGCCTTTTCACAGATGGTAGTAGGTGTGTCCTACCATGCTGGTGGATGTGAGCGCTGTGCCTTTTCACAGATGATAGTAGGTGTGTCCTATCATGCTGGTGAATGTGAGTGCTGGGCCTTTCTGATGGGATTGTAGTTTATTACATGATCAGATGTGAGTGCTGGGCGTGCCTTTTTGACGAGCAGGTCAGATGTAAGTGCTGGGCGAATACCTACATGAGGGTAGGCCTACAACCAGCATGAAAAAGGGCTGGCTCTATATAAATTCCTATGACGAGAAGAATCATGAGATAGCACCAGTGTTGATCCAGATCGAGTGATGATCCAGATCCAGTAATGATGATCCAGCAGTAGTGATCCAGATCGAGTGATGATCCAAATCTAGTCCAGTATTGATCCAGATCCAGTCCAGTATTGATCCAGATCGAGTGATGATCCAGATCCAGTCCAGTGATGATGATCCAGATCAAGAGATGATCCAGATCCAGTGCTATTGTTCTATGATGATCCAAATCGAGAGATGATCCAGATCCGGTGATGATGTTCTATGATGATCCATATCGAGAGATGATCCAGATCTAATGATGACTTGAAGATGAAGATGACTTGAAGACAAAGATGACTTGAAGACGAGATGATCCAGCTAATACAGAGAAGAAGACCAGTGCTGAAAATTGTGTCGAAAGAATACCTTCCTAGTTAAGAGGGAGTGTTGATGTATTTGTAACTTCGAAATGTATTCTTCTATGTATCTTATGTATTGTAACCCAATGTTTATTCCGAGATGTTTCTATTATGTATTTGAGTCATGTGGTCGTGCCCCGATGTTCCAATCGGGAGGATTAATAATGTAATCAAGTCATATCAAGTCATTAGGTAAGTCCCCACAGTTTCGAGGCACTCGAGTTATTATACACTAATTAAGGTGTAGGCTCGAGTAGTAATTGTTAGGTTGAGCCTACGTGTGAAAATGAAATTCAAGTGAACGGATGAATACAAATAGAGAGTGAGAGTCTCTCTATTTATCACTTGTGAAATACATCACTTGCTCTCCCAAGTGTGGCGCACTACTGAAGAAGGAAATTTTGGGACTAGACAGAAGACAAAAGACTATTGTTGTTTTGGGAGATCTCTTACTATTTTGGTGTTGATTCTATCTTAGAGGAAGTTGCGGGGTTTTCTCCTTTATGGTTTCCCCGAGGAAAATATCTTTGTGTCTCTTGTCTCTTGTGATGTGCTTATGTTTTATTGTTGTGCTTGTTATTCTCTCAGTGAAAAGATCCTAAGATCATAATGCTATCTTAATGTGATGAAAAACTAACGACCTCTGCAAAGAAAACACCAGGATTTCAACTCAACCAAACGAAGGCAGTAACTTTTGAATGTTCAGTTGCAGTTTAAGGCAAGAAAATCCTTCGAGCCACAAATAAAAACCATTACACACCCTCGTTGTAACATTTCAACACACTTAAGAACGAAAAACCATCAACGATTTCTCCCAATAGTCACAGGGTAGAAGTTGCAGGTGAAATGCCAAGGTTTGAAGGTGCTTACAGGCCTCTCATGGCCGCTAGCTCTCAGCTCGACCAACACAAAGGAGAAACTCATGCAACACAAGCAAATGAGTAGGGTTTCGTGCTTTTAAGTCAACCCTCGAGTGGTTGAAATCATTCCACGTGCCCTTCCAAATACTTCTCCAAACATGGGTCGAAGCCTATATTCAGCGCTACAATCAACCATTGCATTATTGCAAAACCAATAATCATTCCAAACTATATTATATATGCTTGACATCTTTCGATTTCATCATAGTAGTTTGTTTGGTAGGTAATTCTACCTTAGGTTATAACTTAAAGACAATTGTTATAACTCAAAATACTATTGTTATAACTTAAATACTATAGTTATAACTTGAATACTATTGTTGCAACTTGGATACTATTTGTTATCATAGAAGATCTTCATGCTTTCAAACAAGTCAAATATATGGTGTGATTTAGAAATAGTATATAGTTATGAGATGGTTATAATATAGCTTATAACTATATTAAAAAACAAAATCCATAAACTTGCAAAAACATAACCTTTATACTATTTTGATGAAGTAGTGATCAAAAAACTGAAGACTAACAATAATGGAGAATTTCTCTTAAAGATTCTAATAACTCATTGTTAAATTTATAATTGAAAAACATAGGAACTTGTTCATGCTTTAAGAGAAGGACTTCTATTAAATCTTGAACTGAGAATAGCTACAAGAACACTAAATAGTTTGAAGTGAACTTAAGCTCAAAACCATGAGCTCTATTCTCTCTACAGGAGTTTATAATTAACCAGCACTGTAAACACAAGAAAACCAAACCTTGCCCTTTAGACTTTTAGAAAATAATCTTCATACGATTGAAGGAACTTTGGTAAGTACTCGCTCTTGCAATTTAAAACATTGTTTATGATTTTGATGGAAATTCATTATGGCGTTAGTTATAAATACATTTATGGATTTATAACAACAAAAAAGAATTTACATTACCTCCTTGAAGACAAGCAGCATATTTAACCTTTTCTTAAACTAGCATCTTAACATGCTAGGAAAGTAATTTTCTCGACGTAATTTTAAATAACACCTACTGGATCTTACACTTACCTGCTAAACATGTAAGGAACCAGCAGTCCAATTGAGTTAGTAGAACGCTAAGTAAGCCCTGATCTCAAACAAGAATTCTTACCTACTCGACAAAAGTTAATCATCAGTATATCTAGCAATAAAAGGAAATGTGAATCCTTTTCTAACTCTGATAGAACTAAAGTTGTTAAGCCATTAGTAGTACTAACACAGGTGTTTAAGATTACATCCTTTAGTTTACAAGTTCTTTTAAAGAAGCAATCCCATATTCTTTTATAAACTTTTTCATTTTCCGCTAACCTTTAGCAATTACTTAGCTGCAACTTTAGACATTTTATGCCACTTTAAAAAAAATTAAATTTTACGAATTTTTGGGTTATTACATGTGATATCAAAGCACAAGGTTCAAACACTAGGCCTTAATGAAGCTCAACTTTCTTATATGGAATAGTAAATTTAAATAATTATACTGACGTTGTTTTCTTTGAATGATACACACAGAGAAATTTGTTTCTGAGTTAATGACATGTATGGAAAGATTGGAAGAATATGCAGATGAGGGATCTCCTTAAACTAAACGAGATAATCTACAAAAAGAACCTATACAAGAAGATATAACCAATACATCTTCCGAACTACTGCAAACAGTTAAAGAATTAAAATCAGAGATGGAATCAATTAAGAAAGAAAATGAGAGGATTCTGAGAGCTCAAGAGGAGCTGAATCAGATATTAATAGAAAGATTTCATACTGAGGGAAAGGGTAAAAGAACTGAGTCTGAAGATATAGGTTATCGGCATAAGTATAAAAAGACTAAACAAGTTAAAAATGAAAGTAGCTCATCTTCTGAAGTATATGGTGATAAACACAACTCTCATTATACTAGTGACAGTAGTGAAGATAACCACCATACTAGGAAAAGAAAATATTAACCTTATGAAGAAATATCTGGGGAGTTCAAGAAGATCAAGCCTCCAACATTTAATGGAGAAACTAAAAAGGGGGAAGAAGTAGAATCTTGGCTATCCGGGATAAAGAAGTACTTCCAAATTTATAACTATTCTAATCAACTAAAGGACAGGATGGCTATTTATAATCTTACGGGAAAAGCTGATATATGGTGGCGGGACTTAAAAAGAGTAAAAGGTATAAGAGAGAAAAACATAAATTGGAGCACACTCAAGAAATATTTAAAAGAGAAATTTTTATCTGAGCAATACCATGAGGAAAGGGCTAAGGAATCCTATGAGTTAAAACTGGGTTCAATGAATATGAAAGAAGTGAATAGTAAATTTCTAAGTCTACTCAAGTATGTGTCATACATTGTGGACGAGAAACCTAAGGTACAACAGTTTCTCAATTGTTTACCTTATCATATAAAGGACAGGATTGAGTATGACAATCTGAAAACTCTATAAGAAGCCATGAGAAAAGCGAATTTCTATTATGAACATAATCGTAAAACGGAGAGTATGGCCAACTGAAAGGCTAAAAGGAATAATAACTTTGAACAAAAGAAGAAAGAGTTTGTACCTATTCGAAATTATAAAAATAATAACACCAGGAATTTTTCAAATAAGAATTTCCAAGGGAATAAAAGTAATTCACGGACCAATCAAAATAATCAAAAAAATAAAGAATCTGCTAACAACCATAGTAACTACACAAAGAACTTTGAACGAAAAGAACCCATAAAGTGTTGGGAATGCAATGGTCCACATTATGCATCAGTCTGTCCCAATCGAAAGAAGACTGTCAGCAACATCCACACAATACAGGAGGAGATGACTGTTGGTGATCTAGCGAGGACAATGCCCATGATCAATGCCGCATTAGAGAATCAGCAAGCACACTATCAAACTTCCATGGTGGAAGTGGAAGGTAAGATAAATCAAATACCTATATCTATTTTAATTGATCCAGGAGCTATTTTAAGCTATATTTCTCCTAATTTGGTAGAAAAATGTAAACTTCCAGCTAAAAAAAATTTCAATTTCTTGGTTAGTTCAGTTAGCTACTAGTGCAAAGAGAAAGGTAATTAGCTTTGTAAAGAACTGTGCAGTAACTATGGATCAATTTGAAACTTTTGTTAAGCTCAATGTACTACCTTTACGTTCATATGATATATTAATTGATATGGATTGGTTAGAGTAGCATAGGGTGGTCTTGAATTGGTTAGATAAAACCTTTACTTGCATAAATAACAATGGAAAATTAATAAGTGTAAAGGGAATCCCTAGGAAAATAGCCATAAGGCATATCTCTACTCTGCTACTTAACAGAGCTGTCAGGAAGGGTTGTAAGGCTTATGTAGTAACAGTAATCGATGAAGAAAACATGAAAAACATAGATAAATCAAAATTGGAAGATATACCGATTATAAAGGAATATTCAGATGTATTTCCAGAAGAAATTCTGGGACCACCTCTGAAACGGGAATTAAATTTCACTATTGAGTTGGTACCTAGTGCAGTGCCCAGCTCAAAAGCCACTTATCAGATGAATATACTCGAACTAAATGAACTTAAGTCACAGTTAAAAGAACTTATTGATAAGAATTATATTAGACCCAGTGTATCTCCCTGGGGGGCACCTGTCATCTTTGTTAATCAGAAGGATGGAACTCTACGACTATGCATAGATTATCGCCAATTAAATAAAATGACTATCAAGAACAGATACCCATTACCTCGCATAGATGATCTATTTGATCAACTACGTGGAGCCACATTGTTTTCAAAGATTGACTTACGGTCTGGATATCACCAGGTATGGATTAAAGATAAAGACATCTTTAAAACAGCTTTTAGAACTCGATATGGACATTACGAGTTTGTCGTTATGCCTTTTGGGATTAATAACGCTCTAGCTGTTTTTATGTGTCTAATGAATAATGTAATGCACAAATATCTGGATAAATTTGTAGTCATATTTATTGATGACATATTAATTTACTCAAAATATGAAGAAGAACATAAAGAACACTTAAAAATTGTCTTGCAAGAGTTACAAGAGCATCAACTTTTTGCGAAATTTAGCAAATGTGACTTCTTTAAAGATAAAATCCAGTACTTAGGTCATGTGGTGACTAAAGAAGGAATTTCAGTTGATCCCGAAAAGATAAAGACAATTGAATATTGGCCAATCCCAAAAGACGTAACTGACATCTGATCTTTCATGGGGATTACCGATTATTACTAGAGGTTCATCGAAGGATTTTCAAGAATTGCAAATCATAACCTCTTTGTAGAAAAAGGGGAAGAAATTTGATTGGAATCACAAGTGCGAAGATAGTTTTAAAAATTTAAAAACATTACTAACCACCGCACCAAGTTTAAGAATTGCTGACCCTAATAAAGATTCTATAGTATGTACTGACGCATGCAATGATGGTTTAGGAGGAGTATTGATTCAGGAAGGACATGTCATTGCTTATGAGTCTAGGAAGCTGAAGATTCATGAGAAAAATTATGCGACCTATGACTTAGAATTAGTTGTTGTCATACATGCCTTAAAGATGTGGCATCATCATTTAATTGGAAGGAAGTTTGTTTTAATGACGAATAATAAAGGATTGAAATACATTTTAGATCAACCTAACTTGAATGATAGGCAAGATAGGTGGCTAGATTTTCCAAGTGAATACGATTTTGAAATTCAACACATCAAAGGAAAGGAGAATAAGGTTGTTGATGCATTAAGTAGAAATGCAAAGCTGAATTTTACAACAGCTATCAGCACTTATACAACATACTTAGAAGAACAACTTGAAGTTGGAATAGAACAAGATGAAAATCACTGAAAATTACAAGCAAAAGTAAAAGAGAATTTAATAGAAAGTCTAAGTATAGGGTACAACTTGAATGAAAAAGGATTATTACTATATAAAGACAGATTATACGTACCTAATGTACCTAACATTAAGCTATTAATTTTAAACGAAATTCATAAAACTCCTTATTCAGGGAAACCAGGTTATCAGAAAACTATCACCATGCTAAGAAAAGAATATTTCTAGCCAAACATGAAAATTGAACTGGCAAAATATATTGCTAGATGCTTTGAATGTCAACAAGTAAAAACTGAACATTAGCATCCAGCTGGGCTACTTC